>NTHP01000076.1:1228767-1271998 GCA_003416845.1 Oplegnathus fasciatus | reverse complement strand
TTCACTGTGTTAAAGTTGTTCCTTTTTCCAATGATTGTGTATGGAAAAAAGAAAAAAACACTCATAACCCCCAGTAAAACCTAAACCATGTCATTTTTACACATCAGTTTTTGTAAGTATCAAACAAACAAGATGAAATGTATTAATTAGTGAGCTTTAGATATTTTTTTTTACCTTTGGACAGAGTCAGGTTTGCCCAGTTTTCCAGTCTTTGTGATAAGCTCATGCAGCTAATGCTGTCTCCTGGGTCCAGCTTCATTTTTAATGAACAGACATGAGAGTTATCTCAATCTCAATCTTCTCATATAACTCTAACTCTAACTCTAAAAAAGTGAATAAACATATTTCCCAAAATGTCAAAGTATTCCTTAAAAATATTCCATTAAGCACATTCTTGACAACAGCCTGTAAGTTTGGGTACCATTCACCTCTGGAAAACAAATACATTTACAAACTAATTCAATGGAAATATCACAGAGCACACAAAGGTGATGATGGATGGTAAAGAACTTTTCAGAACACAGGGGATTCATGTTATTGCTTTTCAGGTTGTGCATAACTCAGACTTTCCTCAACCTTCTCCAGTGACCCCCCGTAATGAGACATGAGTCCATGTTATGGCTACGGTCAGCCACACATCAGCCTTAATGGCAGGCACCACAGCCACTGGTGTACAATAAGAACAAGAATAGTTTTGTGTTTATATGACAGGTTTCTGTCAGTGCCACCCAGGCACAACAGACTCATAAATGAATCCAACAAAGACAGACTGATTGGTCCTTTGCAACATGCTGGTGGATCAAAGCTGCACAAATTTCACTCCAGCAGCTCCAAATGACAACTAGAGATACATGCATGAATTTCTTTCTTTTTACTTTAAAGCATCACTATGGAGAAATCATGCAGTGCAACCTCAGCAAACTGCACACTCCTAACGTTGTTCTTTTACTGTCTTGTGGGTGGAGATGGTGAAAAAATAGTTTGGCATAAAGTTCCAACAATCTTTGGTGAGTCCAGTTTTGTCTGGATGGAGTATTCACTTGCTGCTGTAGAGAAATGTGTATTTCAGGCTTAGGTTTCAATTATCACGTCCTGAGAACATTTCCTGCCAGCTTGCATAGCAGAAAGAAATTCAAACAGGGGACAATAGAAATACTGAACAATAGGGGGGATGAGATAGAGAATTTCTTTCTTGTTGGAGCCCAAGTTGCTTTACACATATAAAGTGCCTAATGCAATCTTAAATCAGTTTTCTACCAGTCTCTCGGCAATATAGAGATGTGGCAGCATCCATTGTAGGAGGCCTGCACTTTCACAGCAATCTCCCTGCACTATGGGAAGTACTTCATCCACTTTGGTTTCACTGTTGGAGAGAAACTATCGCAAATCCTGTTTGCCAAGGGACAGCTAAAATGTCTTATGGCTCACTTGTATATTTACAAGGTGGGCTAACTGACTGTGGTGTCTGCTAGAGTACATTTAATAGTGAATTGTTAATGTTTCCACTGACCTTTCCTCAGACTGGACAGCTTGATGGTGGTAATAAGCTAAACAAAACATACCCAAACCAAGGCTGAGATGGAATTACGACTGGGATTTAGGATCACCCTGGTCCTGGTCATCCTGGCCTTGACTCTTTCCGGCGAGAGAGTGGAAGCACAGAGGGCAGGTAAGACCATTAAGATTTAGTATTCTAATACAACAGCGGTAGAGCTTATATGGACTGTATGTGACTAAATCCTCCTGTATTTACCTATGACAGGATGTAAAAATGTCCACTACGACTTGGCGTTTATCCTGGATACCTCATCCAGTGTTGGAAAAGAGAATTTTGAGAAGATCAGGCAATGGGTGGCCAACCTTGTAGAGTCTTTCGATGTGGCACCTGACAAGACAAGAGTAGCCGTGGTTCGCTACAGTGACAGACCCACCACTGAGTTCAACCTGGGTAGACACAGGACCCTGGAAGATGTGAAGCGAGCTTCCCGTAACATACGCTACCTGGGGGGAAATACAATGACTGGGGATGCTATCAGCTACACCACCACCAACATCTTCACGGAGAGGAATGGAGCGAGGCCCATAGCCAGAGGCATTCAGAGGGTGGCCATCCTTCTTACAGATGGCCGAAGCCAGGATTATGTTCTGGAGCCCTCTAAGGCAGCTGCCAAAGCCGGCATCAGGATGTTTGCTGTGGGTATTGGGGAGGCCCTGAAGGTGGAGCTGGAGGAGATCGCGGCCGAGCCAAAGAATGCCCATGTCTTCCATGTGACGGACTTTAATGCCATTGATAAGATCAGGGGCAGGCTGAGGAGGAGGCTGTGCGAGAGTAAGTCAGCCATCGGGCCCAGTGCCAACACATCACTCACACTGCACGCCACATGGCTTCTGTTTGAAGCCTCACTTTGAAGAGCCTGCCTCACCCTGAACGTGCACTTAATCAAATTAGACTCTTATTTTAACCTTTAAGCACTATAGGGAGGAAAGACCCGAACCACAAAACCCCACCCCAACCACAAAGAGCTGCTGCACATGCATACAGTACTATCGTGGCTTCTTTTTGACTGAATGTGAAGCATGTGAGGGGGCTGTTGCAAAATTTGGCTTGTAAATGACAGTTTTCTAACCAAGACATTTCTGTGGTGTAGCTGCCTTTTTGACTGCTGCTTTGGTGCAGAGGTGTTTAGCACTGGAAAGCCTGTCTTAAGCTAACCTCAATGGTTTTCCACTACTGCGCTGAGAAAATCTTTCAACACAGGCACACTGGCTTAGAAAGTAGCTAACATAGCCAAACGAATTAGCTCAAATAGGCTTAAAAATAAAGTAACAGCTTTATGTTGTCTGGTAGCTGTGTGGAGAAGTATCTGCGTGTGAGTGTTTTCATGGAGAAGATGGATGCTTTGCACTCCAGCGCTTGAAATTCCTGCCTAAAATTAGCCAGACAGGAAAGAAAAGGATGCCATAAGTCTTGGCCGCAAACAGTAAATACAATTACATGATTACATGGTTTAGCACACAGATGAGCAAAGACAAACTCTCAACTCTCACTTGAATCTGGTCCTAAACTGTCAAGTATGACAAGGCAAAAGTAGAGACTCCACTGAAGAAAATGTTGATTCAGACTCTAAAACGCCTTTATTCTTTTTTAAGGGCATATCATCTTGCAGAGTGATACTGGTGCAAGGGCAGCATGGAGATTCATTTTAAAGCCACTGACCTTTGACCTTGCTCCTTGACTCCATAGATTCTGTCAACTGTCAACTAATAATGTAGGTTATATATTTTAAAACATGCTGTACATGTAAAAGTTTACAGTATAATGCTCTGTAGAACTAACTAAAGACAGTTCCAGTGTTTTCTTTCTGTAATCTCTAAAATCACCACGAGTGAGTCCAAGTATATCAGTGGTCAGCACAACTGGCTCACTGAGCAATGCAAGTTATTTTCACCCAGAAAATTATAGCTCTAATGTTTCAAGTGGGTCTGGTGCTGCCGCTCCAGTGTCCATGTCAAATGTTTTCACCTTTTAATCTATACGTTTAAAAATGGACACTACTTATTATGTTTTGCAGTGATTCATTAGAACATGTGAGGCCTCACTTCAGAATACCAATGCATATGGTCACACACTTGACCTTACGTGACCCCAGAGACAGAGAGCTCTAATATTAAGGCTAACACCTACAGTGTGTTTAAAAAATTCAGCAGCCATAATGATGACAGGTAACAAGGGTAATAGTAAGAATTAAAAATGTATCAGGCTCTGGCTACAAAAAAGAAATGGCGGTTGTTAGGTGTGTAATGCTCGAGCTTCTGCTGATACTATGAACCTGTCTGAGACATTCATTTCCAAAGGCAGGTCTTACATTGCTTCCATTTTAACTCACAGCCGGATCCCTAAATTATAGCTTTAGGGCCACAAGTGCAGGGAGTAACTCAGCTATCTAGCATGCTAAGTCTCAGGGCTGTGCAACAACACCGTCTTTAAAAAAGAGTGACGCACTTTCATTCATTCACTGAATGGTAATTTTTGGTAGACTCGCTGCCTTTATAAACAGTATAAACCAAGTATCTTTTCTGAGATCTCCAATTATCACTTTAAGAATGAAGAAAAAAAGACTCCTTTAATTTCACAGCGAAACAAACTGATGACAGACGCAAACAAGGACAAACTATACAGCTGAAATTAGAAATAAACCATGTGAAATGGAGATAACAACACTTGTAGACTTACTAAAAAGTTTGCCAATGCTGACAGTTAAATTAGCTGCTTGGATTTTCCTATTAGGCATGCTCTGGGCTTTGCCTGAAACAGAAAAACAAGCCATATCAACAGAGCTGTTCTCATAATGAACGCCACAAAGGTTAAAAGCACCACTCTGACGTGATGATTTTTATAGCTGTGATTTAAGAAAATTGCAGGGTTTGATAGTGGATGTTTGGCAGATACTTGATCTATTAGGGAAGTTGGAGTGCCTCACTGTGATATTTTTGGCCACGGATAATATTTAGGACTGGCAGTCAGGACAAAGACAAATTGTTGGGCTAATATTAGGTTTAATGAGAAGTTCCTGTGAACAGATTTGCTGTCATACCTAATCAACAATATGAAAAAGTATCTTGCCATGGGGATGGGTGAGAAGGTTTTGTTCATACTCACATTGTCAATCGTAAAATTAATGCAGAGGAACAGATTGTTGTGATTTTCTGCTATTTATTTTAGAAGGATAAGCTTTGCTTAATGCAGCTGTAAAGGGTTGGATCACACAAATCACAAAAACAAAAACACTTTCCTCTTGTGGTATCTAGACATGCAGACCTCTATGCAATAGAGGTAATAGGAATTTCATTTATTGTGCTCACAACATTAAAAAATTACATTTAAACACCATTAAGAGTCTATAGCCATGCTAGCAGCTCTGTAAAACACAGCAATGCATCGAGCTAACATCGGCATGCTAACCTGCTCACGATGATAATGCTAACATGCTGATGTAGCAGGTGTAATATTACCATGTTTACCGTCGTAGTTTAGCGTGTTAGCATACTAGCAGTTGGTGAGAAGCACTAAACACAAAGCACAGCTGAGGATAAGAACATCATTAGTTCTGCAAGTATTTGATCATATTGAAAGTACTGAACAGGGAAATTTTGACCTGATGATGGTGCTACATGAAAAGTTATCAGAATTCATCCTAAGGGGGGCATGAATGTCTGTACCAAATTTCATGGTTATCCATCCAATAGTTATTGAGATATTTCAGTCTGGACCAAAGTGGTGGACCCACCAATTGGCAATGTCTTTCCAGAAATGGCGTCCCAATTACTCCAGAAAATCCACAGACCTCACTTTGAACATACTCACTACGCAGTTCCACTAAAAAGTGCTGGTAGCGAGGTCTGTGGAACAGTGTTTCTGGAGAGACAAGAAGACATTTCAGTTTTTAAATGCAAATTTTCAATGCTGTGAGAACCATAAACAAAACTCACCACGTTGTTGTGTTTGGTCATTTAGGTGAACAGACCCTTTAAAAATGTCAATCTCACCTCTAAGCCAATGTTTACATCTAATAAACTAAACAGGATCCATATCTGCGTTCTTTAGTAGTGAAGCTGGCATCCTGACACAAATAGAAAATACCCTCCTGCCAATAAAAACTTAACCTGACGGTGTTGCCTTTCTCACTGTCATCACCACCACTGACATGTGTGTGTGCTGAAATATAAAACTGTTACTGCTTCCTGGGCCTGTGGATGTGCCTCCTGCTCTTGTAGAGCCACCCCCCACCCACGTACTCCAGTCCCCAGACATCAGACAGAAGAGGTGGAGGGCAGTCTGTCTGAGCCGATCTTCAGATCACATATCAGTCCAAAGGCTGTGTTTCAATGAGATCACCATTTCCTAAAACAATTCAACACTTCACACCTTTTTTCGTCTGACCCCTCATAAAGTTTCAGAATGACTGCTTCTTGTAATAAAACAATAAAACACGATAAGATTTCAAACAGGTAGATACAAAGTTACCAATAAAAGTGTTTGAGCAGTTCTCTTTGTCTACCCTGTGGTCCCAAAAGATCATCATATCCTGATTTACTGTCTAACTGAGCTATTGTCCTTTCTCCTCAGATGTCCTGTGTCCAAACATGAAGGTTCAACCTGATCGGTTTAAGCCCAACAGCACCAGTTATGGTCTTGAAGAGGTTCCAGGTATGTGCAAACTGCTGCTTTTCAAACAGCAACACGCAGCACTGGCAATACTCGTCAACCACAAAGTCAGCTCTTTATTTTTCAGAGCATTTCCTACACTCCCCACTTTTAGCTTTTTTACATGAAGAAAACCAAAGAGATACTTCTCTATATGCAAAGATTTAGACAGTTTTCACTCAAAATTTCCTACATTTCTATTTGATTGTAAACCAGATTGGTTTTATTCATGACTCAGAAAGTGCTACTTTTCTGGCACATTCAGTTTCTGTCTTATAAAAACTCAATATACTTGCAAAAATAAAATGCTGTCAGGCTTGAATTTACCCGCATTTACACAATTTACATCACAGCTAACCATTTTGAAAACTAACTTGTTGTGTTTTAGAAATGTTGATGTATTTTGTCTCCAGTATCCATTTTCATATAATATGATAGTCAATTAATAATCTCTCAAATGTGCTTGAGTTGTGTAATCAGTCAAACTGAATATCAAGTTAGATTCATTTTTGTCAGAGTTGTAGCATCATACATTCAAAGATGGGGAGCAAAATGTAGTATATACTGTTCGACATTTTGGGAAATAGGCCTTTTGGCTTTCTTGTTGAGAAAAGATCACTAATTAATATGTAAATATCGTGTTTGTTTAACCCAAACTAACGTTGAAGCGTAAAAGCAACAAGTAGTGATTTTACTTGTGTTTTTGTTGTTTTTTTTTAACCTATGGACACAACCAAGCTAGCTGTTTCCCCCTGCTTCCAGTCTTTATGCTAAGCTAAGCTAACAGGCTGTTGGTGGTGGCTTCATTTACTAAACTCCCGACATAATCTTGTCCTGCAACACTCAGCAAGAAAGCGAATAAGCTTATTTCCCAAAATGTCACACTATTCCTTCAAGGAGGGAAAACTTGCGAACCCACTGATATGTTCCTTTAAATGCAGCTCTTAAGTTCAGCACTTGAATTACTTGTCTACCAAGTGGAGCACATTACTAGTCTGCCATTATTTGATGTTTTTATTTCATGTGTTCCAAGCTGCTGTGTTACAGGTTTCTCAGAACTCTTGAATAGCGTTTATCCAGAAAGGTCGGATGTTGTTATAAGAGTGTCTTCTGGGGGATCTGAGTTCCTGTCTAAGTCTCCCACCCACATCCATCACACTAAGAGAAAAAACAGATGCCCAGGCATGACTGTTTGGACTGTTGCTAAGTTGAACTTCATGGAAAAAGAGATGTCAGAGTGGGGAAAGCTGTGTTTGAGTTTGACTCTTTACACATTTGGCTGGCACAGTGGCACTTTACAATGTGTGTCAAAACAAGGGGTCAACTGATATGGGTTTGTGATAGCAAATTCCTGACATTTTGCTGATGGACTCTTTTGCGCCAGTGTCCAGTTATTTATTTCCCCATTTATTTCATCCAAGTCTGTGTCTTTTAAGAAATGTATTCTAGTCAGGCTATAAAGGTCTCTATAAAACAGCATTTCAGCCTTCGTGGGAAACCCAGATCGATGAGATTCTTGAAGCATCATCATTTCATGATGGAAGTGGGCATCCCAATGGGGAATTCAATTAGAATATAATAAGGAATAACAAACATTCATCCACAAATCAAAAGATCCCTATCCCAGCATGCACTGGATGACTGGCAGGATACACCCTGGACAGGTCGCCAGTCTACCACAAGGCTGAAAATTAAAAGTACATTCATCCTACGCCAATTTAGTGTTTCCAATCCATCTGACCTGCATGTTTTCGGGCTAAGAGAGGAAACCAGAGCACCTTGAGGAAATCCATACAGACATAACATGCAAACTCCACACAGAAAAACCCCTGAGAGACTGTGATTCTGTAGAGTCTGTCGGTGAGGTCGTTTTTGCTGTAAGGCTGCTGTGCTAACCAGAATAAAAAGTATTTTTTTAAATTAATTTGGCAAGAGAATGAAAAGTCTTTGCAAGTTTCAAAACATCAGAGATGGATGACAATGACAGGCTGATATATTCTTCTAATATATTCTTGACCATTGTTTCAAATCATGATGATACTTTATTCCAGGGCCTCCCTACAAGATACACAGCTATTTTCTGCTGTATTCAAATTGTTGCTTTAAGCCAAGCAGTGGTGGAAGAAACATTTAGATATTTTACTAAATATTTTAATTTAAGTAGCAAAATGTACATAAATATTAAAAGTGAACGTACTCACTGTGCAGAAAGGTCCTTTCAAAGCTGTTATACATCCATTATACTATATTATTGGATGTTTAAAACTGATACAGTNNTCACCAATGAAGCCAAGTTAGTGTTGTCCCCGCTGTTAGATAGAGAAAGCTTAAAGTCTGATATCACAAATACACTCATTCTCAAGCTGTTTCTACAAGTTAAAGCGAGTTTTGGATTAGAATTAAAGAACAGTCAATCAAGGGAGATTTGGCAGTATGGAGTAGAGGACTATGTGCTTCTGATCATAGCTGACAGCATCACTTCCCTCCACTGTCGAGACATATTATCAGATCCTCGCCTTTGGGCGAGTGCTAATTATGTGGTTATGCTTTTCCTCTAAACCGCAAAGGAATTAGAACAAACTTTAGATAAATCACTGAAACCCACTGATGTTTTCTTGCACAGATGAACCACGTTGTCAGATGTGCTGTAAGCACTCTAACTGGAATAAATCCTTTTTGGCTGTGTTTTGTTTGCCTTTCTAACTCAGATCTAAATCTAGGTCTTGTTCCATTGGAAAATTATATGAGGAAATCTTTTCTTGTAACCAAAAGCTTGGTTATTGTGGAATACACCATAAATATACTGTACACTACGCTGATTTATACAGTATTTCTCTTACATTTAGCTACCAGCGCCACAAATGAAATGGAGCTACTACTCACTGTAATCATTTCAAATCCTGAGTTACTGTTGTGGTGTAAGATTACTAATTTAGGAATGGATTTCTACTGTATATCGTAATGGTTCCCACAGTATGATCCAAGGACCATCAGGAGTATATGAAGAGGCCACAGCAGGTCCCCAGAAAAAATGTAGTTTTTATCTTTTACTTTAGATGTTGGCACAGTGAGAAAAAGACCATTATTGGTTTTCTCTACCTACAGTACAGCATTGCACAGACAGTTGTGTAATAATCAGACCTAAGAGCCCAGACCTGCATTGGGCCCCACTTGGGACTAAATGTTATCAAACAGCGGTCTGAGGTCTGAAGCTCCCTGACATGACAAAGATATCTGGGGTTTTCCAAAATGCAGTAAGTCTGTAACTGTGGCCTAGCCGAAGATGCACATCGGCAAACTTACATGAGTAAAGTACATTTCTTTCAGCTTGTGGCGAAGCACATAGAGATTTTCTCTACATATAGAGACACAGTAGACAAACAGTATTTATCGTCACTACGCCATCAGCTCCTGTAGGCTCCCACTTATAATTACACAACAAATGCTCTCTATGCTGGTGCAGAAAGTGCAATTCACTGTGAGAAATGTCAAGACAATTTGCCACTGATTATGATTTGACAGCCAAGAGACCTGTGGTTTGAGTCAGACTTGTACTTATCATGGGCTGTCTAGTCTGACCCCTCGGGGTACTGAGCACACACGAGAGGCTGCAGAGTGTCTTTGCGGCTCTGCGCTCACTATCTACTGCACAAATGTTGCCATCTGCTCTGATCAAAAGAATGCTGTGTGTATGCATTTGCCTTTCCCAGTCAGTGAACTCATCTGGCTTTTCCCGCAGATCACCCCATTGGTCGTTTCTGGCCGTCCAAAATAACTTTTTGGGTTGATTATACGCTATCCACTGCCAGTCCAAATTACAGCTCTGTGCTGAGATGGCCCGCAAACAGCCACAGAAACGGCGCGGTGAGCGAATGTGCACGATGCGAGCGTGGTGACAGAGAGGATCAAGGCCAGCAAAACTCACAGCTGCATGGCTTCCTCGAGCAACCCTTCAGCGAGACTGATAAGCAGCAAAACATCGCTTTTGTACAGCATCACCAATGCTCAAAAGACAGAGCTGAGCATTAAAAAACTGTCACTCGACCTTTTTACTATCACATTGTATAAACGCTAGACTTCTGCTCTCCTTCAAAAGTAAGCCAGTCCCTTTTACATCAGACTTCTATCAACATTATTTTTTCAATTATCTTCATGTATGCTGCTTGTGATGTTGTGTTTTTGCAAGTATGAGTGTGTCCTTTGGTTTTAAGCATGGGAGAACTTGAAACTTCAAGACTACACAGGTACCAATAGAGGCCACAGCTACAATAAAGGGTCTGACTACTCCAACACTGTCCTAGTTGGAATGAAATTAGTTTCGTCCACATTTTGGGCTTGACAGCTCTTCTGTGTGACTACAGCTTGTATCAAGATCTTGATACAGTATCAAGATCAAGCATATGATAGTATGCGACGTATTTTCCACATTGATACTAAATTGATGACACAAACAACAAAAATTTAACCCAAGGCAAACCGGTTGCTGTGTATTTAAGCCAAAGCAGAGACAGCACCATCTACTGACCAGTAGAGGTAACTGTTAAAGATGTGAATAAATGGCATCCGAAATGAATGAAAGTGTATGAGAAATGTCCCCCAAATGTCTTATTCATGTACAAACCAGCACAGAGAAACCCTCCACTCTCTGGTGAGTCTAACAGTGCATCTGAGACACACTGTGGTGGATGGCTGATCTCCTCAGTTATTCAGTCTGTTATGACAGCTCTTGTTTTTAATGTTATTTTTTACTCTGTTGCTAATGGCACAGAGGCAGCCTGTGTGTCTTAGCCACCTGTTTCCAGGCTATTTCTAAAGACATCCACTAAGCTTTTGCCGGACTCTCACATTACCACCTTAATGTTCCGGTTTCCTCTTTGGAGGATTAGTGTACTGCTGTTAACAGAGGGAACCTTACATCTCATAGAATTTGCTGCATTAGTAAGGCCATACAGGAATATGTTGAGGCCGTCCTTATCCAGTTGGCTCGCTAATAGCACAGACTGCTTTCAGAAGAGCTCAATCCACACAACATAACCACCAGCTTTCAGTGAGATCTGCTGGACTAACTGGCAGCATTACTGCTGTTCAAGCTCTCATCCTGCTGGCATTGCCATAGCTACAGCACTTGTTTGTTGTACAAGGGAGTGTCCTTTCTAAACCGCCTAAATATGATCTGTGGTTATACCACTTCAAATCATACGCTGTAGGGCAAAGTACACACACGTGCACACACTCTCAGACTCACACGAGGACCTTACCAGCGATGGCAACCATTTTTTTCCTCTGGCAGCAAATCTAACAAATGTTGAATGGCCAACAAATGGCTCTATTTTCCAGTTATTCAGTAATACTGTGATTTTAGTCTTCCTCCAAAAAGCCACAAACACAGTGGCTGCAGGGTGTGGTGGGACTGACCCAATTAAACCTCAGTATACCCCGAGAAATCTGACAAAACCATAACTCAACCTCATGACTCAAGAGCCCTGTGAGCTTATTTATGTGTGTGAGAGACTGTCTTGAGTCCAACTAGGCTATTTTACTATGTTGCTGCAGGGTTCGACCTGATGGAGTACTTCAACGTGAGAGATATTCTTGGAACCAGAGATGATGAAGGCCAAAGTTCTTATGTTCGCCTTGGCACCATGCCCATTGTACAGCAAACAGAGTAAGTGACCATCCAGCTTTCTTCAAAATATTTGTAAAGATGTGACTTAAAGTCATTGCCAGAGTAACCTGTTAGGGAACCCCAGGGCAAAAAAATTGCTGTTGGGCCACTACTGAACCCCTCACGCCCCCCCTATGGATTGTGTATGTACCTTGTCACATGCAGTGTTCCCATTAAGTACAGTTTAATAATACTAACTGGCCCAATATTTCTGTGTCAATTAGTTTGCTTTTACACAACATTATTTAGCAATATGTTCCGAAGAAGCACAATATTGCCTAAAATTATGATGGAAATAAAACGTGATTTTGACACAGACACCCTCTAAAATACAAGACTTACAGGTAATAATGTAGGGGCCACCTTAGTTGATATTGTACTTCAGTGGTGCAAACTGCCTAACAAATTTGCAATCATCTGATTATCAAAAATCAATTGACATGCAGTGAACTTGGGGTTTTTGGTGGTCTGGGGCCCCAAGGCAGCTGCCAGCTTCACCAAGTTGCATAAGTTAGCCTTGTTTAAAGGAATGGAACATTTTGGGAAATATTATATATTTGCTTTCTTTCATAATACTGTATGCAAATGTTTTGTTCTTAATCAAAATAATGCAATGCCACTGTGCTTAGGAAAGAAAGAACAGTATATGTAGACAAAGGGGTTACTAGGTGTAACATGGATTTTGGGTCGGTACATTAATGTGTAAACTGTAATGGGTTCACTGCGAATGTGTGTTTATCACATTTGTAGTATGGTAAAATAAAGCACAGTTCATGTTACTCAATAACAATGTGTTTTTATTCTGCAGAGATGTGTTTCCTCAAGGGTTGCCCGATGAATATGCCTTTGTGACGACATTCAAATTCAGGAAAACCTCAAGACGTGAAGATTGGTACCTCTGGCAGGTTTTTGACAAATATGGAATCCCACAGGTGGGTCAGCCAAATGTAAATAGTAATAAATGTGACTATTATGTGGATTTGGCCAATTACATGGTCAACTTAGAACAGACTCAGCTCTCTGACTATTCACGTCCTTTTTAAATTATTGGGCGTAAAACATGGTGTATTTACCTCTGTCAAGCCAGATAAAAGTCAATCCAGAATCTCAAATTGTAATACTATGTATATGTAATACTACAATTCTTCATGTTAAAGCAGGTTTAACTTTTTTCTGAAACTATTATATGTTTCCCAAATCTTAAAAAGCAAAAATGTGAGCCAAAAACTCTACACTTTGTGCCATCTATTGGCTTCAGTATTTGCTTTGATAATTTGCCTCCACAGAAAAAACGGTGTATTTCTCCATATCTTGGCTTGAACTTGACTGTCCATATTTTTCAGCTCCTATCGTAACATTATCCTGCCTCTGACTTGTCAGGTGTCCATCCGCCTGGACGGTGAGAACAAGGCGGTGGAGTACAATGCTGTCGGCCTGACAAAAGATGCTGTCAGAGCTGTGTTCAAGAACCCCGAAGTTGACAACCTGTTTGACCGCAGCTGGCACAAGATTGCCCTCAGTGTGGAAGCCAAGTCTGTATCTCTGTATCTGGACTGCAAACACATCCAGACATTGCCAATTGAAGACAGGGAGGACATTGATATCCAGGGAAAGACAGTGATTGGGAAGAGGCTGTATGACAGTGTTCCAATTGATGTAAGTCTTTACCTGCATGTGTGGTAGTTTAATATACTCATGTAGTGCAATTAAGCATTATGAGAGGTAGTGGTGCGTTTTAAATTTCAAAATACCCTGTACTCTGGAGATATTGTAATGTCTTATTTTCTTGAAGTTAATCTGTTCATCAACTGTCTGTCTGTGTCCATGTAGTTTGACCTCCAGAGGATGATGGTTTACTGTGATTCCAAGCATGCAGAGCTGGAAACCTGCTGTGATCTACCCAATGGACCTGTGAGTATTGTAGGCAGTATCAAAAATCTCCTGCCATATCTGGCTCCACCATGGAGACTGATTAAAGATTTGGCTGTCTACAAACATAGTAATATATAATAATTATGTAGATTGCAAAAGAGAGATGCATGAAAAAGACTGGGTCTGTTTAAAATAAAAGTTACAGTCAGATAAGTAGATTTGTTTCTAATTGCAGGTTACTTGAACACAGTAAGCTGTCTTGTCTTTATCCCAAGCTAGTTTCTAATTTAAAACACTCATTTTTAGCTTGAAAACACACAGCTGGGTCAGTGGCGGACTCAGGCTGTCTGAGGGGCAGGGGTGAAAAAAATAAAAAAGGGCACCAGCTGCGTGTGGTGGGGCACCTGCGCACAGGAAGTCGTGCATTTATAGTGAAACAGTTCCAAACCCTTGTTAAGATTAAAATTGTTTTATTATGTGAGTCAGATTTAAAGTATACTAGTCCTCTGTAATAAAAACACACAAGGAACTATTAACTATTTAACTATTTAGAGGCACGTAGAGACCAACTAATTTTCTAGCATGTAGGGCAGTTTTCTCAATACCGTAATCTTTAGCTTCAATCCGCTGATAGCGGTGCACGTAACAGAAATTTAAACTCGGTGACTGGATGTTTCTTACCGAAACACAACTTGGGAGTCACAGTCTACCTTGAAGGTTTTGTGTACCGTGTTCCTTCGACAAAGAACCATATATTTTCGAACAGAGTTCTAAATCTTTTGTACTGATAACTGGGAGAGTTTTATGCTGGTTCAAGTCGTAGAAGTGCTCCAACTGTGAGTCACATAACATTGGGCTACGGGAGAAATGAATGTGACTTTTACTTCCGGAACCAGAGGTGTCCGAAATGGTTCCTCCCATGTTGCAACTATATTTCTCAGTGAATGTGCTCTCACGTGGCTGTGGCTCTCTGGACTGACTGTGTTCAGAGAGTGAGGGTGAGCAGAAATACTTTGGACAGACTAGCTAGCTGTTTTTCCCTGCTTCCAGTCTTTATGTTAAGCTAAGCTAAATACTAAGCTAAGTGCCATAATTAACCCATGGATATAAGAGTGGTATTGATCTTCTCACCTAACTCATGACAAGAAATCGAGGTGTATTTCCCAAATTTCAAACAATTTTAACTTTAAAAGAATGGCCACTAGAAGGTGTGTGATGCCGCCTGAAAAGCCATTTATTGTCAAGCCAGAGTGGTTTAATGCTCATCGGATACTCCTGACACCACTATTGCTACAATGTTTTGGTTTGATCATTACTAATGACATAAATCTTGTCATTTCAGTGCCCTAAGAAAGTTGTGACAGAGGCCCCTCCTGTGGCGATCCCCACTCCAACACCTACTGTTGTGGAGCAAAAAAGAGGCCCTCAAGTGAACTGCTCCTGCCCTGCAGGAGAGAAGGTAAAGCCACCTGATTTTACCAGACTTTATCCCTGTCTATTAGTTCCACGGATGAGTGGCAAAACCTTTCTTTAATGGCTTTCGAAAGACGTCTTTATTTTCATTTCTCACAGGGAGAGATTGGTGCATCCGGTGTTGCAGGTCCTAAGGGTGAAAAGGTCATCTATCATTGCCTTTAAGTACAAGTTTGTGTGTGATAAAAGCCTGCAGTTTCATTATGTTCCAGAGTTGCTTGTTCTACTGTTTTATTGTGTGAACATGCCTACGTTTTCAGGGTGACACTGGCTTTAAGGGCGCCATCGGACCGCCAGGAATCAGAGGAGAAAAAGGAGAAACTGTATGAAAACTTAAAGTGTGCACATTTAAAAGTGTAGTTTTCCTTTTAATGGAGAGATAATAGCTATTGATTAAGTTTCAGCTCATTGTGTTTAGTGCTGTCGTGATAGTTTCAAAGCTTTGTTGGTACCGTACAGTGGATATACTATCATACACATTTCATTTATTTCAGATTGCATGCCTTCCAGCTATTATCTCATCTGCTTTTCTTGCTGCCTCGATAATAATTGATCCTTATCGATTAATTATTTGCAGGGCAAAGTAATCTCTGTCAAAGGTGACAGAGGTCAGAAGGTAAGTGAAGCTGCTCTTCCTGATGCTGCATGAGCATCATGTTAACCCAAATACACGTTTGCATATTTTATATGCATGTAAATCTTCACACAGTTTTCTAATTTCTTTCTTTAAAAATTATACTTTGTATCTTTCTTTTTTCCTATCTTTCGCTTTATGTTTTTCATTTACATGGTTTTATACATTTGACCCCTTTTCTGTCAGGGAGTGTCTAGGAAAATGCTCATAGCTGTTATTGTCAGAATTACAGGACAAGTTACCACAAAGGATGTGTAGCAGTGAGGGCAGGCCTGCGCGGACGCCCACCCAGTTCAAATCACAGCCTCCGTACTGTTTGGCAGTGCCAGCTGGGAGTCGCAGAGTATAATTTATTCCTTGAGACAAAATCCTCAGCATGCATCATTCAAGCTGTCCAGAGAGGTACACTTAAAATGGCCACGAGAGGTCTGGAAGACGAGACATGGTCCTCTCACTTGTGGTATCTACTTTGGTTGTGATAGTTTTGAGAATGCATCTGTGAATTCTTTTGGATAATACAGGTGCACTTACAATATATAACTCTGTCCTCTCTGTTTTAAAAAAAACCAGTAGGGAGCCTTCTTATTCTAACGTCAGCAATGCAGTCAGACAGACAGCAGAACTCATTTCATGATAAATTTATTTTCATTTTGTACTTCTTGCTGCTGGAAACCTCGCCGGTTGGATAAAACTGCATTAAATCAAACTTTAATGCAGAGCATCCCTGTTGCTTTTCTATTTCTCACTTTCTGCACGAGCATCTGTCTTCACTTTCTCACAGAGAAGGCTGCAATTTGTTGTTGTAAACTTCTCTAAAGCTGATGCAAAAACATGACGTAAGGCGACTTCAAGCTGTGGTTAAAAATGGCCATGTCGGTCATCGAGTCGCACGGGGTGAAAGTGAATTCATCCGGCTTTGATTGTGTCTAATTGCATCTTTAACCGACATGAACAGGCAATTCCCCGTGTAGCAGTGTTGTTATAGATAATGTCTTTTTCGTTATAGGGCACTGCAGAGCAGGGGCCTCTCTCCTAATCTCTGTGATGAAAGAAATGACGTGCGTTAAAATGATATAAGCTCCTAACATAATTAAAGGGCAACCTTCTGTGACTTGTAAAGTGGTTTATGAAGCAGAGAGAAGTCTTGCAGCGGGCAAGACCTCGTGGTACCGTGTAATTTAGCAGCCGTTACTTTTCACTTAGTCCAGCTTTTGAATTCCAGGGGATTCCTTGGCATAGCATGTGACATCAGTGTAAAAAACCAAAAGTGCGACACTCTGAGGACAATGGAAAGCCATTGTTCCTTGAGTCTTTGGTTGGATGTGCGACCAGACCATAGTGGGTCTTGGTGAAGCTGCTGACAGCTGTTAGCATATTCTGGCTCCCAAACATTTACTCAAAAGTTTGTGTGTGTTTTTGTGTATCTTGACTTGTGTAACCCTTTGTGCTCCGTGTGTAATGTTAACGTCTGTCTTTTGTCCAAATGCCTGTGTTACTGTGTGTTCCACTGTTCGATTAATCACGTGATCTCTAACATTTGTACTTGGCTCCACATTAATCCTCCAACCACCATGTACTAAACCGTGTTCTGTGATGCTACCAGGTTGATATTCTGACGGCACGCCATCGTCGCCTGTATTGCTGGCCATCCTGCATGCTTATGTGTTAAAGCACAGTCGAAGTAAATACTTGCCTTCTGTTTACAGGGTGATACAGGCACGATAGGGTTGACAGGTGCTCCTGGACAAAAAGGAGAGAAGGTGTGGCACGTGTGAACCTGGACATGTGGAGGATTTCTTTAATATGTTCAGTCTTAAAAGTTCACATACTGGTATTAATTATGTGTTTCCAATTATCTGACAGGGGCTTGGTGGTATTCCAGGTATTGATGGCTTACCTGGAGACAAAGGAGACAAAGTAAGAAATACATTTTTTTTGATATGTCAGTCAGGGTGTGCGACACTTGTGCAAACGTGTATGTTTTCATCTGTATGTGTTTTTTTGTAAATAGGGTGAAGCAGGACTGGCTGGTGATCCAGGACTACCGGGCACAACTGGATCAAAGGTGTGTGAATGTGGTCTTCCCATTTTTAATCCATTCACGAGCCAGCGCACATGCATTTGGTTCATTGCTGAAGGATTTTAAAATAATGTTGATGCGGGTAAAAACAAAGAAAAAGGATATCTTTAGTCATTCTGGTTTTGGCAATGATCTTAGAGACGCACTTGTTCCGTTAAGTGGGCGTACATGCGTTTTTCTGGACAATTACCTCTCAGCCTGCTATCGATTTCCTGTGAAAAAGGGGGGTAGTTGACTTTCCCTTGGATGAAGCAGCAGCTGGCCAGGAGGGGAGGGAGGGAGGGGTGCTGGCTCAGGTTTGGCCTGTGACAGACTGCTCGACCCAGGACCGGAGGTGATGATCGCCCCCTTTTGATACAAGACAGGGAATACTAAATCAGTGAAATGCTTCTCTCACGGCAGAGGGTTGAGGCTGTAGATGAAATGTGAAAGACTATGAGAAAACAGAGCTCGCCTCTAACATCCGCTCTGACCTGGTAGTTACCAGTGATGTGAAATTGAAGCCTATCATCTCATTTTGACAGTTGCTTAACCATTGTTGGCCGTAGTCTAGCAAATATGGCGCCTGTTCTGCAGCATATGTGGCAAAATATTTTGTGGGCATGTGGTTGTATTACAACTCCACTATTCATTTTTTATATTCTAATTACTATGTGTAAATTTAGTGAAAGGGGTTACTCACAAAGATGAAATCACAGAGATTATCACTTGCTTCATTTCAAACAACAACAGGCAGCTGTTTCGAGCAAAAAATCTCTGATGAGCCGTGTAGCTAACTACCTAGCACAAACGGCAGACAGATAAGGTTAGCTACTATCGCTAGCTAGTTAACACAGTAGTCATGCAAGTAGTCAGCAGCTAAAGAGCTGGATATTCTTCTCAGGGGTTGGTGGAGAACAAACCAGAGCAAAAAAGGAGAGTGAATATTGGACTAACATTCATCAGGGCGCCAGAAAAAACGACTCCAAATGAATGCTAATGTTGCTCCGTGTATGCTGGATGTGTAAGCAATTGTTATTGCTAGCCGCCTCGTCAGCCATTCCAGCTGTGTAAGGCAACACTATGCCAGTTGAGCAGCGATGACACAGCACTTTTTGCCAGCAGGCTGTTAGCCTGAACCTGGGAGGCAGCTGACTTACTTCATGTTACAGCATAATAGACCCATTTCACAGCCCCGTTAACAATGACAGTGTGACGGTGAGCCAAATGGAATTCAGCCATCATTCATTTTATTATTTACACCTGTGCTTTTCCTATGTCAAAATGTCCACTGTGAAAAGGCCTACTGAATCAATTATTCTTTAAATACATTAGTGAATGTTGATGCTGCACACACAGCAATGTGCTGTTTTACTCTATATTTCACACTGTAAAGAGGCCAAATTACACAGCAATAGCATCTTTTTTCCCCCACATAAAACTAAGCTTTCATCCAAATCCACCTTCAATGTTGATTAAAGCCTAATTGTCCTACATAGACTGTGTTAATTGTGATAAACCTGATTAAGAGCAAAAAGGAAACAGGACGTTTTCAGTAATACTGGTTTTGCACCTTCCACTTCCACAGTGTTAATGTTTGAAAGTTCAAACTTCAAGCCAACATCTACTCTTACGCATAACTGCTGGCACACTGTGGTGTATCATTTAGATGGGAAAACCCTCCAGATGAATACCTTATGTAGAATGAAGCAGTGATAAAAAGAAACATACCCTGCAAATGAAAGTCAGAAGACACATTTCTTTCTTTCTTTGCATGAGAAAAGCATGAAAGTGAGGTCAGAGGTCAAAGCTAAAGGTTCTCCTGTGGGGGGGTCTTGTCACTGACAACTGCTGTTTCTTTTTTGGGGTTTCAGGTTTCTTAGTTGGTCAGTTAAATTTCTTACATTGATTCAGCTGACTCATCAGTCCACCAGTTGGCCTACAGTATATTGCTGAGTCAGTGACAGTGACACTTTTGGAGAGTCCCAAGTCAATAACGTCCACTAATGTAATGTTGTTCAATTTATATTACACAGGGAATTCAAGGGGATGCAGGAATTCCTGGCACGCCAGGACCAAAAGGTGTCACTGTGAGTATCTGAATGCACTTCACCAAATGAATAGTTCAGATCTGATATTAATAAATGATATTATTCATTGTTGAAATTATATTATGACGTTGCTGTGTTTTGTTGTAGGGTGAATCAGGTGTAAGAGGTGAAAAAGGAACTCCGGGTACCAGGGTAAGTAATACTGTTCCAGCTCCTTGATATAAGCATGTAAACAGTTCACCACGGGTCACATTCACACAGTTCCATATATTCCTACATGGGAGCTGCCTGCTTCAGCTGTTAGTGTTGGCCTCATAGCTCTACTGCAGCAGATAGGGGTTCAGCATCTTGCTCAAGAGCTTTTGATCAAAATAGTAGTTGCTGAGGGTCAAAAGAGACTTTCCCTGTCCATGTTTTTCCAGCATGTTCTGGGATTTGAACCATGATGTTAGACTGTACCTGTACAGAATAGAGTTCATGCTGCAAATCCTGAAGACAGGGTTAACTTCTGAGAGAGACCATTCTTCTCAGAGGAACCGAACACTGAGGGGCGTAATTGTGCAAACAGATGTGGCTTCCTTGATTCACTCTCCACACTTCCTGTCTGGGATTCTGTGGGGGCGTTTGGCTATAATGCAGCTCATTCAGGCCCACTAAAGATTTGTTGATGTCTGAAGTTTCCTCTGAGCTGCTAACACCTTCCTCCTTTTGCCATCACAATGATGTTAGAATGCAATTCAGACTGCTCATAAATGAGTGAAAGGTTATCTCCCAGCGTCACCATGGTTTCCAACAGAGGTCAAGTTGACAAGATGTGTTTGTGATCATGATTTCAGTGATACTGCAAGTAACATACTGAGTAACCACAGCAGGAAGATTTGCAACAGTTGCAACAATTACTTTTATGTCATGCCGACATGTCAACTTGAATTTGAATTTAAATGACTTTAACAAGGGGTCTGTATAAAGCAGTAAACACGGAATCACTACATTGATTACTTTGCCATATGGCAATGGATGTGTAGCAGGTTCAGTATACTGAAGCTCCATTCAAACATGCTGATGCCAAGTTTAGAGCTGTCTGTCAGCCAGTCAATCAGTCAGTAAGCAATTTCCTGTAGGTGAAGACTGGAAAAGTACTTGCCTCAGTAAAGTGATAAAGGGAATAGATGGTTTAAAGGAGGCACCTGGGGTTGAAGTCAGGGCAATGTTTGCTGACTGAAAAGTCAGGGATGTGTTTTGGGCTGCTTAAAAGTCTGCTCTCTAGCTGTGCTAGGCTCTAGGGATGGAAATGCGGGCCAGTCGGTCCATCACTTTGGTCCAGACAGAAATATCTCAACTGGATGAATTGCCATGAAATTTGGTACAGATGTAAATGGTGCCCACAGGATGAATCCTGAATGACTTTGGTGATCTGCTGATCATGTCATAATGACTTTGATGATCCCCTGACTTTTCCTTTAGTGTCACCATGAGGTGGAATACCTCAACAACTATTGGATGGATTGTCATGAAATGTGGTACAGACATTCATGTCCCCCATAGGATGAACTGTAACAACTTTAGTGATCCCCACTTTCTCATCTAGTGCTGCCATTGGGTCATAAATTCACGTGGTTCAATACTTTGGTTTCCTGTGTGAGCAAATACCTGCAAAACTAATGACATTCCCATCAGCCTCGGCTGCACTTTGTGTTTAGTGCTAATCAGCAAATGTTATCATGCTAACATGATAACCTAAGATAGTGACTACCAATGGTAAACACATATACCTGCCGTTAACATTGTCATTGTGAGCATGTTAGCATGCTGACATTAGCATTTAGCTCAAAGCACTGCCTTTATGGATGTACTATGGAGAACGCTGTGCCTCAGTGCAGCCTCACAGAGCTACCAGCTTGGCTGTCGTCCCTCTAGTGTTGTATTTACTACTGAGAGGTCTTTTTCCTCTCATTTTCTATTGATGACATTTAATTTCTTGCCTTTATCTGTGAAGCCATGGTCACTATCATTGCACATACTAACTGTACAAAACTTTTATTTGTTGCAAACAAACTGGAAATGTAACATCCATCACTTCCTGTGAGCAGACTATTTTTCACAACAAAAACTCACCAGACATTGGGTGTGAAGATTAGTGAATATAAATGTTTTCATGACCCTATAGATCACTTGTATTTAATATCAATGGAATCCAAAAACTGGTATT
This sequence comes from Oplegnathus fasciatus, assembly GCA_003416845.1. Lineage (NCBI taxonomy): Eukaryota > Metazoa > Chordata > Actinopteri > Centrarchiformes > Oplegnathidae > Oplegnathus > Oplegnathus fasciatus. Next base: position 1,249,830 of record NTHP01000076.1, on the reverse strand, counting down.
TATTTATACTGTCAGACTTAATTTAATCCTTATATTGTCTTCGACAGTTAGCAGTACTTTATACACGCTATCTTGTACACTTGTTTCCATTTTTAGGGCGAGGCAGGTTTGGATGGATTACCTGGCAAACCTGGTGTTCCTGGGAAAGATGTAAGTCAGAATCCTCTGTTTAAGATGCGGCAGTTAAAAACAGACAACAGATATTCATCTGTGACAGATTTGGTGAGTCACCTTTGTATTAATGAAGCTTTTGTCTAAAATTGATTAGGGTTTGAGAGGACTGGTTGGTGCACCCGGGGCCAGCGGAATTAAAGGCAACAAGGTATGCCCCCCCGCCCCCCTCCGTTCTGTATGCAAAACACCCTGTTCACTCTATTAGAAACAATTCAGAGAGGATATTGCTGTAAGCATAATGTTATTAAGCTGCGCTGATATAAATCATTTCAAAGAGGTATCATCAGTTTCCCAAGCTGTCTGAACTCTCCAGACATTCCTCAGTCTCCTCTGTGTACCATCAAAGTCAGCCCACTCATTTGTCTGAGAAAATAAAATGCAGAGTTCATTTGTCTGTCTGTAATTACTAACTTTGATGATTGTTCCAGTGGTGCACACATGCTTATACCACACCCATACGCATGCACAAGGATGCACGCATACACACATATGCGCCCACGAGTTTCACTTTCCTTTAGGCCTACAATAAGTACACACTTTAACGCGCGTCATCTCATAAATTATGTTGCTTGCTGTATCATTACCATATTGCCCGAGGTTCTTTACCCTGAAAGTCTCTTGATTCTAATGACGGGGTTTTCGTCCTTGTTGTGTGCACTACGTGACAGGGGGAGAGAGGCCTTCCCGGATTACCTGGTGATGTGGTAAGTACCAAAAATAGACCAAAAGGATGTAAGAATTATATTCTGAAGAATTACAGGCTTGTTTAGTGATGACGAACATAATGGAGTGATGGAGTCAGAAAGATGAACAGCATTTTATAAAAAGCATGAAAGGAAAAAACTAACGTGTCTTTAAAGTTTATTTTGTACATTTTATTTATGATCAGTTTTGCATTTTTATGATTATTACTTAAAACAAACCAGGTAATCACAGACCAGATTGACCCCCTTACCTTGTTCTTTAACCGGAAGCACATGCATACATATATCTAAAGGGGGGGCTTTAGATGCTAAACAATTAGCCAATTAAATGATTAGTCGATTGATAGAAAGTAAATTGGCCTCATTGATTGATAATCGATTAATCATTTCAGTCATAATTTCAGGCAAAATCACCAATGTTTGCTGGTCCGAGCCTCTAAAATATGAGGTGTTGAGATGTTGCTGCTTTGGATTTGGACTTTTGGTCAGATAAAACAAGCAATTTGAATACTTCTCGTTGTGCTGTAGGAGATGTAATGGGCTTTTCTTTTCACTATTTTCTGACATTGTAAATAAAAGATTAATTGATTAAATACTTGTTAGTTGCAGCCTTATGAGCGACAGAAGTTTCTATTCTTCAGTAACAAAAAGGGGAATAATTTGACAGAAGAAGCAACATTATGTTTTGTGTCAGATGGGGGTTAACGGTTGTATTGCCCATGGTCTCATTTCTTCACAGTAATTAGACGAAGGTAGCACAATGAATCTGACAATGATACACTAATTTGAAAATGACATGATGTGATTATTTATTCATCTTTTCTTTTCATTTCAGTTTCAAAAAGACGGCTTACAGGGTGAAAAGGTGAGTAATGAAATAATGAAATCAGTAATGAAATAGTTGATCGCATCATTCCTCTTTAACAGGCAAGTAAAGATCTGAAGACTACCTCATAGTGTTAATTATCATAAAGTATAATCAACTACAGTAATTGGGTAACAGATTATTATTAAAGTCTTAATCCCATCATGAAAAATGCAGTGATCGACATGAACACAAAAACAACTAAATACACCACTATGGACTCTACTGTGGTGTATTTACTTTAAGAAACTGGCTTATGTGTGTGAAAAATAAGTTGTTATCTGAACAATTTCAACATAACAGAGTAAACTGTAACTGTAATCTGAAATAGTAATAGAAGTTATATTATATGTATACTGATATGTGTAATACATACTCGTGTGTTTGATCTGTTTCAGGGAGTTGCTGGACCTCCTGGGCCTCCAGGGGCCGATGGTCCCCCAGGGCCTCCTGTAAGGATCATGATTTATTTCTTCCTTCCTACATGTTTCCTCTTTGCTGCTGTTTAGCTGTTGACATTTTGTTGTAGTGAAAAAAGCCACCTGTTCAGATTCAGTGCTGAGCTGGGCAGTTCCTAAAAACAACCGTTTTGAACTGTGACTGAACATTTCATTCCTCAGGGTCCTCCGGGTCTGCAGGGCCTACCTGGGGAACCTGGAGAGTTCGGCCAGAGGGTGAGAATCTCATTTTGATGGAAAACTATCTGAACATTTCTCCTCCAGTTCCTTCATCACTTCAGTACTTAGACCCTACAGTATACTATGCACAAAGTACAGAGTTATTAGTGTGCACAGGTGTAGGTGTAGTACTGTATTCATATCTATGCCTGAGTTTACAGCACATATTCTTGTAAACATTTCTTAGAAGCAGAACTGTTCTGGAGGTAGAACAAATCTTATTGGTTGACATATATCATTGGGCAAAAGGAGTGCAAGTTTGCTAACTGGCAACTTGAATGGCAAAGAAAATCTTTCTTTTCATTTATGCATAGATTTGCATACAGCAAATCTAAACTTTGACAGAACCTTTAACTTGCACCATGAACTTCTAACTTTACGTGGCAAAACTACATCGGGGACTTTTCTTGATGGGACTTAAGCCTCTGAGGCAGTACTTCTCAGTCTACATCCAAATCACACCCAGTTGCTCCGCCGGCATGTCCCTATCTCGTATACTTCTGCTCAAATAATCTAAACCTAAATGTACCATAGCATAGGCATATTGAGCTATGCTGAGCTTAAGATGTGGTTGCACTGGAGTTTAGCATTTTTCTTTATCCTAATGAAGCAGACAGGATCTGTAGGAAACCTGACAGAACAGTCTGCCTGGGAGTCTCAATTCAGGGCACGAAAGTTTCCTACCCCATAGCATTTATGTTACCTTCCTCTGATCTTACCTCTTGCTTTTTCTGTGGAAGGCAAGAGGACATCATGTGATTATGAAGTAAAGTGACAAGTTGTAAACGGTTTGTTTCATTATTTCGTGACAACAACATTAAAGGCTCATGCAACCTTGTCTACTAGAAATGACATTTATATACTGAATTGTTTTGAGAGAAATGTGATGCATCTGGATGTTTTTTTTACCAACATAATAAGTAATAACTTAGTTACTGTAAGATCAGGGAAAGAGCTTTGTCTTGGCTTAACACTGAAAAAGTGACTTGAAGCACGAGACGCAATGTCTTTATTTTATTCACGTGTAATCGGCTCCATCATTGTTCACTAACCCTAACCAAAGGGCTCTTGTTGCCTAAACCTAACCACGAGCAGGACTCAGAATGAGAACTCCGATCTCCAATGTCAAAGTCCTGTCCTGTCCCGTCCTCGGGGAGCAATTATATTTCCCATCAAAACATGACTGGCAAAACAAGTTGGTAGTGTATACATGTAATTTAAAGGAGACAGGTTTGCATCACAAGGGAATGTCTTTGTAATCACAAGAAAATAGAAACCGGTTCCTTGTAACCACAAACTCAGAATACAAAAAGAATACAGAGGAATCATTTTCCTGCATGGAGTCTTGGGAGTTCTGTGCTTTTTTACTGCTTTACTCTGACTTTACATGTGCAGAAAAAGTGTCCACTGAGTTTGAACTAAAATGAGATTATTATGCCTCCAGAGAAGCTCTTGTAGAACAAAACTCTAATCTGCAGTAATTGGAAGTTTATACTGTAGTCCCGTAACTGTATTTATCATATTCCAATGGGATTATCTGGAATTAAGAAAACTGATGTTTATTCCTCGTGCTAATGAGAGCTGAAACTGTAGCTGTTATCAGTGCTTGTAGAATTATCTACAAAAACTGTCCCTTGCCTTTCATATTCTTTTCCCTCTGTCTCGCTCCACACTGGTCCCATCACGCAGCAGTGTGTAATTAAAACAGACACAGTGGTTCTACATAATTTGTTCTTCCAAAACATTAACAAAGATAGTGACCTCCCTTCCCTTTCTCTCCTGGGAGCAATTAACTTCTCATCAGCAATATGTTGGAATCAACATTTGCAGCTGCTCAGTTGGGCAGCAGAGGCAAGGCAAACCTCCTCTGGCCACGAATGAAAGACTTTTCTACAAGCAGAATGCACTTTGTCCTCAGCCAGACGAGCTTCTCTGAGATCGAGGGATTTAGAGTTTGCTAACTTGAATAAAGCGATCACATTGGGTTCAGATTCCACAATATCTAGAAAATCTCCCTCCGTGCAGCCTTGCTTTTATTTTTTAATACCATTGGAGGTCCCGCTGAAGCATTTTACAGCCCCATGGGACACTTTCCAAGTGAATCCTAAAAAAAACAGACAGACGGTGAGGTGCTTGACCTATTTTCTCCAGCTTTAGGGTTGTTATACTTCAGCTGAAGGTGCACAGGGAGAGAGTGTGAGTTGGGGGGAGGGGAGGGTTGAAGGTAGGCTGGGAGCTGTGATAATGGGGTGGTCTCCACTGCTGCCAGTGCTGATAGACTTGGCTGTATGGTTGAGTTGGTATAGATTGAGCCACTCTCACCTCCACTACAGCAAAGCTCTCATCAGTCGTCTGTGTCGCCGCTGCTGAGGCCTGTCTATTCACCTCCATCCTGATATGACGGCCTGAGCTGGAATGTGAACAGCCTTGGAGGGCTGCAGAGGCCAGCATCAACAAACATATGAAGGAAAATAAGGCAAAGCACCAGGATTTTCCTGTGGGCAATCGTATGGAAATGTGACGTATTCCGGGAATGCAAGGGAAAAACAGCATGATTAATGCATTAATATTTATGTAAAGCAACATTATGAATTCATTTACAATGTAATACTTTTAAATAGGTGATTTAAAGGTAGCTTAACCAAACTAAACCACATGAATTCCACTAGAGTCATGCGCTGAGATGAAAGTTACAGCTACTGTTTGAAGCTAGTTTCGTTAGCTTTAGCAGGAGTTTTGCCACTTTCTCCACTATGACTGGATTTAGCTGCTACCTCACTTACTGTAGTTGTGTGGAATAACTGTGAGTTACCAGGATGTTGGTTCATCAACATGGATATTCAATTCCAAGAATCTTATAACATACATATATATATATATATGTGCTGTAAGTGTGATATTATATATCGCAATTGAACAATTATATGGCAGAATATTTTTTTATATTTGAAATTTTTTTATAGAACTTAACACAACTAAAACCATCTCAGAATTTCTCTCTATTTTCCATGTACTATGTATTTTCTATGGTGCCAGACTACATACCGTAGTTCCTTCCAGGACAATTCCTTGGAAAGTATTTATAAATTTCAAGCTTAGAGGTCTAAAGCCCTCTCTACCCTGCCAAATTCTGGTGGAGAAATGCTGAATCTTTGGAAAATGATGCCGGGTTTAAAAATACTAGCACGGGCCTTAAAAAAGCGCAACTGGGAGAGTTTAAAAATGTTAACTGTTAACTGTTTTTAAACTCCTACAGTTGCTAAACCTCCCAAGATGGAAGAAAAATATGGAGGACCTTATGCCCTCAGCGTCCTCAGTAGTAGCTACGGCCCTGGAAACAGCTCACTGTATGCATTGAATGTTTTTTTAATTTAGTTTTTAATTTAATTTAAATGTTGTCTTTCAGGGAAAGAAAGGTGAAAGTGGATTGCCTGGAGTGGACGGCCTTCCTGGACCCCCTGTAAGAACAATTTCATATCAATTTCATAACAAGCTACGTGTGCACGCATATTGGTATTACACCAGTTTTAGATGACCTCTTGTTTATGTACAGCTCCTGTCGGTGCTTATTCTTGCACCTCAATGACCTCTCAAGGAGATCGGAGGAGCATTCATTTGGTATTTTGACTGTGTGGGTTGCTCAATATTTGATGTGACCCACAAAGCACAAAATTACTGCTCTCTCAAAGGTGTCTTCACTGTGTGTTTTAATAGAGGGAAAATAAACAGGCTAGATTAAAACCAACAGGTTATGTCAATTAATTTTCCAAATTGCTCCCTTGAGCAAAATAGAAATACACCTGTCTTCAAGTGGTATCCAAGGTTAAATGAGCTATAAACAGTGTTATAATACCCCCCTCTAGTGGCTGCTCGCTGGTATTAATGTACACCATGTTTTAGAAAGCAATATGGATACAATTCTTGGGGACAATCTGAATATTTGTATTGAAGATATTTGACAAATATATTGCTTATTGGCACAATGTTTCTATTATTTTAGCCAAATATAGAGACCCCTTCATGTGAGTATATTTATGACAAGATGATAAAGTGAAATGAATGTCCACTGATGTTATTATTTATTTTGCAGGGTCCTCAGGGTCCACCTGGGACACCAGGAAACCAAGGACACACTGGACCTCCTGTACGTGACCACACACACACACCAGGACACAATGATTCTTTAATATGATCATTTATTTTGGCAACAAATAAATGTCTGTTACAGAATGACTAACATGTTCACATACCTTTCTTTATTAAGGGTTTACCTGGTGAAATTGGATTTTCGGGCAAACCTGGAGAGCCTGGAAAGCCTGTGGGTTGGCCTTTTTATTCTCAGATAAAAACATTATTTGTTGTTTATGGTACTTTCAGTCACAGGTGTTCAATCTCTGTTGTCGTTTCTCTGTTCATGTCACTAAATGTCAACCTTACGTCACTGATCTTCAAAGGGTCTTCCCGGTAAAGACGGTTTGGACGGTCTTCCTGGAAATGACGGTGCCATGGTCAGTATGACCTTTAGAATAACTTCTCTTTTCTTTTCTTTCTTTTCTTTCTTTTTTCTTTCTGTGGTGTTACACTTTAAAGCTGCACCACTCAAAAATGTTATACGAGCTATGGATCAAATAATTATGTGCAATGTTAAAGGGGTTGCTTATAGTGATAAAACCACAGATAATTATCACCCAAAAATCTGCAGTTCTGCTCTATGGAGCTTTTTCTTCTCTTTGTTTTGGTTTTATGTCCCGCAACTTTACTGTTTTGATTCACTCTCGCTTGCTTTGTGTCTGCTAGATATGTAAATAGGCAACTGTTTGCTAACATGTTAGCCATGTCAGAGTGTATCAAACGTGTGTTGTTCAGTTTGTTGTGGAGTTCTGCCCCCAAGTGGACAAAAAAAAACCCTTAATGCAGTAAGTTTACTTAAGTTTGATCACTCTGAACACTGCAGTGATCTGTATTACTATTTCAGAAGCCCATATACTTTGGACATAGAGTGGAAAATGCTAAAGAAACGAAATGTATAAGCTAAGACAATTTTGCTGGGAAACTCAAGGTGAAGCTAGCAGCTACTAGCCTGGTTCCAGACCTCTGAATCACTGCCTGCATCTCCGTTTTTTTAGGAATTTGTATATGAATCAAGTAAGACAAAATGGCAAATCAGTCTGATTATCAGACGAAACAACTACCAGTATAAACAAAAAAATATTTAAAAATATCTTGTTTAAAACATGGACATGTAATTGACACAATAAATGGAATGTGGTGGCTCAGCTGAGTTGAGGTGGGTTTACCTTTAGGCTACTACGTACAGTATCAGGAAAATGTTTCTGGCAAATAAAGGTTTTGGAGAGTATGACATCTAAATCGAAATCTTGTGTCTCTGAAGGGGCCCAGGGGAGAGCGTGGAGCAGATGGTTTTTCCGGCAAGCCTGGATCTAAGGTACTGTGACTTAATCTTACCCAGAGACACACTGGACATGACTGAAGACATATGCAGCTTATGAGATAGCGTGTGTGTTTTCCATATGCAAATCTGACATTTTTAATGGCCGCGTGTCTTCTCCCCAGGGTGACGATGGGCCTCCCGGACCAAGAGGACCTCCAGGGGAGAGGGTGAGTTCACAGCTGTTGACTTTTGGAATATTTTGTAAGATAACGAAACCTAGTTTATCATGTCACATGTATGTGGTTTTTATTTTACAGGGAGAAGCTGGTTCCCCTGGACAACAAGGTGCTGATGGAGCAAGAGGAGACAGGGGTGTTCCGGTAGGTGTGACTTCGCTTATCAAGCATCACCAGGAGACTGTTCATTCACGGCTACAGACCCCCATTTTACCAGATTGTCCCATGTTGTTGATTTAGCATTGAGTTGTATAATATCTACAGCTGCACATGAGGAGCATCCTCTTGAGATTGCTGTTACATTATTATGCAGCAGAAATAATTTCTTATAAAATAAGCTCTAGTGAAATTAAATGTTCCTAATTTGGCTGGGTAACCTCCTGGGACACCCTCAAGGGCTGCTGGGTGTCCCCAAATGCCACTTTGAGACGCACTGCTTTTGACTTCCTACTTTCAATTAAAAAAGTCCCCATTTGCCTGTATTAAAGTCCAAATATGCTCTATTGTTTGTAGAACCATTTTAAATTTTGATTGTGTCTTCTCTTTCACAGGGAGAAAGAGGACAGGAGGGACTTTCTGGGCCGAAAGGTGAAAAGGGCGACAAGGTAAATAAGAAATAAGCAACCTGTTTCATATGCTGCACATGCTACTGTATATAAAGTAAAATGAAATTGTCAAGTGTATTCAAAAACAAAGGCTGCATTCTGGCTGTGTATCCCACCGTGTTACAGTAGTTACAGAGTCGTCCTCCTCTGTCTCAGTAATGGCCACCCTGCAGTATTAGCTGTAATAAGGTCATTAGTATGCAGACAATGTGAACATATTGTCTCTCGCCTCAGGGTGAAGTGGGAGCTAGGGGACTACCTGGCATTCCAGGAAATGTAAGTAAAATTTCTGCTGTTTCTAGTGTGCGTGTGAACATGGAGTCCAGTCACAGCCCTGCAATATATGACCGTGATGGAGGAAATGGAGTCCGTGATACTGTTTGACTCATTCAGTGCAGATGTGGTAAATTATCATCTGCTGTCTGATTTTTCTTCCCAGGTGGCAAATGTCATCCCTGAGCCTGGTGAACCTGTGAGTAGACCCTGTTTTATTACACAGACCAAACTCTGTTACAAGATTATTGGAATTTTAGAGATGGCTATTTTTCTGTTTTTAGTTGACACTGTATTCTTGCCTCTAGGGAAAACCTGGAGAGAAGGGAGAGAAGGGGGACCAAGGGAACCCAGGAGAGATGGTGAGTTTTTCTCACCGTTTTGTTGTTGTTGTTGTTGTTGTCTTGTCTTTTTCCCTTTAACGTAACCAAACCGCATCTGGCAATGTGCAGAGGAGTCCACTAGATGTCAGTAGAGATCCAGTGTGACAATAGTGCAGCAGCCCAGCTACAATATAGGAGCTCAGGGGACTTTCTTTAATTGGCTGAGTAAATTAAACTGTGAGGGACATTAATGCATTGGCCTGATTCTCTATCCATTTTCATTTTATAGATGTACATTATGTTATATGGACCAGAAAAGAACGCAGTATCTATTGGTATATTTAGGGTGAAGTAGGCCTGGAAGCAACATGAATATTATGTACAATAATTAATACACACACTAGTAAGTATTTCCATTATCTTTGTCTTTCTCAAGCACCCTATGAAGGTGATGGTGTTCAGCTAATAATTGTGTCACAGAGTATTGTAGTAATTCTTCACGCATGGATGTTGCTATTATCTACAACCCTCATTAATTTCATATCTTTGTCATCCTGGAATCATTATAGTCTTGAAACATGAACATAATAATTTTGACAAGAATATGTGAAAACGTACCTTTATTAACACATAAACTTACACTATTAAAACTCATGTGTTAATTCATGTGCCTTCTCCGCAGGGCCAAAGAGGGTTACCTGGCGAACAAGGCTTTAAAGGACCACCTGGACCAGTGGTGAGAAGCTAGTGATCCTGTACCTCCCAGTCGATGTGCTGTAGAGGGATTTAAAGTGCAAAACGTCTAATTTGCCGTTTTTATTCCAGGGACCGAAAGGTGACACTGGACTTACAGGAGAGACAGGACGTGTTGGAGATCCTGTAAGTCGTCTCATTTAATGTAATGCACCTTTTCACACCAAAAGGGAAGATGTCCTGCACTGTACCAACTTTAATGGCTGATGTGTTTCTCCCAGGGTCCACCTGGCATAACTGGTCCTGCAGGTGCTCGTGGATTACCAGGGAATGTGGTGGGTGTCTTCTAAACCTTTTGAAATGAATTTAATGTGCAAGTCATCGACGCCCGCTTGCATTTTGTGTGACTATCTTCCGAACAAGAATGATGTCTGTGTACAATATGAACAGTAGTCAGTGATGACAAATCACTTCAATGTGGAACTACCAGTTGTCTGTCTTCTAGGGCATACCAGGGATCATCGGGCCTCCTGGTCCAGCTGGACAGAGAGGAGACAAGGTCGGTCGCCTATTTTTAAAAGCTATGGGTATATTTGGTTGGGTGCTTTTTTGAAAGTATTCAGACTACGTTCAGAATGGTTTTGGCAATGCAGAGCGAGAATAAGACTGCAGAGAAGAGAGAGTGACCTTGTATGTCCTCCTTTACTGTTTCAGCAGAGAAGTCTTTGAATTCATTTCAATCCTGCAGAAGCAGCAGCAGCAGCTACCGGAGCTGTGGAGTTTCACAATAGCAATTCAGAACACCTTCTACTGTCTCTCATGGCTTTTCCATTTCCTTTGTTTTCTGTCTTTGTTTCTTCTTTGGCTTTTTCCACAAGTGTGATCTGCAAAATCACGTCTGTTCCCACCATGTCATTAATGTTCAGTCCCCAAAGTTAGGACGACTAGAGGCTGATAGTTTGCCAGTTTACAGGACATGATACATATCTGTGTTCAATGGGTATGACACTGTGGGCACCTCCAATCACAATGCAAGTATTACACATAGAATAGTGTTTTAATTAGCCTAAAATTTGCCATGAAAAGTAGAAACCACACATAATGTAGAATTCTGAAAAATAAAGGTTTCACGTTGAGAGTATCTGCTGATGTACCTGCTGTAACCTCGAGAGTCAATAAAGTTCTTTCTTTATTGTAACATTTCTTTTAGGGCGATCCAGGTAAACCAGGACAAACAGGTCCCACAGGCCCACCCGGAGAGCCCGGTTTGACTGGACCCCCTGGGCCACCAGGGAAGGGGAAAGATGGGCAAACTGTAAGCCATATTTTTTTCTTTATATTTATGACTTGAGCATATCTCAAACGTGTTGTGGATTTGCAAAATAACTTTATAGTTTTTTAATGTGTATGTTTAAGTTATATGGTATGAGGGCACTTAAAGGGAAACAGCCAATAAATTAAAGTGAAATTGATTTATTAAAAAAGTAATTACATTTTTGGACATATTGATTATTTGCTCGATGATGTTTTTTATTCACTACTACCATCGGATTTAAAGATTCACTGTTTTAAACCAAGACCTGGATATCTAAATGTCGTTTCCTATTATTCATAATGAAAAACTGATTTTGAGGTGGTAACTGTGCTGCAGCCTGACGAAATTTTTTAGTCCAGTAAAATTCAGTTAACTTCCAATTTTTCCCTTTTATTTCTTATTCCACCCTGTCTGACTGTATCTACTGTGTAACATCTTGTTCCAGCTCTTCAGTCAACATGAATATATGATTTGTACTGAGTGAAATATTCAAACCCTACACCCCATATATTTCTATAGCTGCAACATTCCGTCAAATACAAATATTCTTGTGCATCATTTTGTGCACATTTCCTGATATATTTGGTATCTTTGGAAACTTTTCCATCTCCACTAGAATTTAAAATAAAGTTCTTTGTAACGTTTTCAATATAACGTTTTTAAGGACTGGTCCACCAGCAGGTCAGAGGGGTTTAAGAGATAAGACATGTCTGGTAAACCTATCAGAAGCAAAGGTATTATTAAAGTAGTGCTCTGTGTGGTCATAAGTCACAGGAAAGAATATTTTGCTAATAGAAATGCATGTTCATCAGTTCACTTGATGTTATTTCTAATAGTAATAGCAACATAATTTATGTGCAGCCTCTTGTATTCCACATGTGTTCTGCTTGTAAACATGTCCTTGCCTGTAATACACGTTGAACCACAACACAATATGAGCGGCTGTATGGGGAGAAAACGAGCCTGAGTCGGCACATTTTGCGCTGCAGCTCAACATGTTTCTTCATCATTTTTCACCCCCGACATGTGGCCGTCCTGCTGACGAGGCAGGAGCAAACAGGCAAAACACTGTTAAGACATATCACATTAAAGCAACACAGGAGCACAACAGATTTGGCTCACAGCAGTTCTGTTTTTTACAGCTGCCAGGTGCGGCCCCGAGGCCTCGCTGCAGTTGTGTGCACGAAGAACACTCATACACACTTTCAACCCCAAATGATTTATTCAAAAGAGGCTTAATTCCTGTGCTTGAGTCGCAAGCAATTTGATTGATGTAATTTGTGATATTACAGGGAGAACCGGGACCACAGGGAATTCAAGGACCCCCAGGGCTAAAGGTAATGTAATTTTAGAAGTTTGAAAGAAAATGCATGCATGTGTGTGTGTAAGCTTTGTAGGTCGCCTGCGGTGTTTTTTTTTTNTTTTTTTATCATGCACAGGTGCTCTTTTGTTGATGTGAAAAACTTTTTATTTTTTGGCACAGATGAGAAAAACAATTCATTTTTGTTGAAAGCAGCAAAAGCAATTTCTATGTCCACTGCACTGTGACCATTGCTCTGATTATGACCGGCTCTTTGCTGTGAAGAGCTCCATGTTGAGGGCACAGAATGGGAGAGGCTGGACGGGGGCATTTGCTGGATTTATGGTGTCAAATCGCTCACCCTCATCACCGATACATTTTCTCTTCTGAGTACCAAAATGTCAACTGCAGATTGTATTTTTTTTTCATCACAGATTAAAAACAGAGTGGTATTTCTGGGATCAGCAGGCTTCGCTGAATGTGACAGTTTTTGTGCCAAGCGAGACTCTTAGCCAAACATTACGGCTGAACTGACATTATCTGAGGAGCAGGGTGGTGAAGTAAACTTTGTTTTTTCCCTCCTAGGGCCAACCAGGGTCACGAGGAGAACCAGGGTTACCAGGGGACAGGGGCCCTGCAGGAGAAGGCAAAGTGGGGCCACCGGTACGAGCATCAGTGCCAGCCAGTGTTACTTTATCTTCCTCCAGTGCTTTCATTTACACATTTTGAAATCCGCAATGCTTCTTTTTCTGTAGGGGTCACCGGGAAATAACGGGGAACCTGGACCTGCGGTAAATATTTTCTAAAAATGAAGATAAATATGTTAATATACTATATATACTGCATATGATTGTGTCTATAAAAATGTGTTTCTGTAATATTTGTTAATCTGGGTTCCAGGGCTTGAGGGGTTCACCAGGAGTCGCCGGTCCTCAGGGACCAGCAGGACATAATGTGAGTCCAAAAATGAATGAATGAACTGATCTGCTTCCCGTGATTGTGGGACAAAAACTTTGTGATGAAAAACACTTTTGGAATTAACAGAGTTTTAAATGTTTATTGTGTTATTTTCATAATTCTTGCTTTTGCTGCACATGCAGGGTTTACCAGGAAGGCCGGGGGAGAAGGGATCACCAGGAGAGCCTGTAAGTACAGAAATTGGCAGAGAACAAGCAGTATTCTCTGTTCTACTGGTTGTAATAAATTATAATATAGAAAGTGTTCTTTCTCCAGATGTTCATTTAACTGCTGTATTTCATTTTATATTCAATATGTCCTCTGAATACTGTGTGAAGTGAGATTTAAGGAGAGAATAATCATTGATGCAGTGCCATTTAGTGGATGCTTTAAATCCAAGGACCTTTTTTTTACTTGCCTGATTAAGTACAATACTTGGTCAAAAGTATGTAGACACATGCTTTTTTGGTCTGGGGCTGGTTCCCCTGATTTGGTCAACTCCCTTAGCTCTACTTCATTTTTGAGCGTACAGCGATATTTTAGACAATAGGGTGCCGGTCACAATGCTCCTGTGCACAGAGCGAGGAAATGGTTTTCCCAGTCTGGTTCCCATCCAACACCTTTGAGATGAACTGGAACACTGACTGTGAGCCCGACCTGATCACCCAAATCCAGTGTTGGACCTCACTGATGCTCTTGTGACTGAATGGGAGTTCAGCAGTCGCATAAAGATGTTAATACATACTTTTGGCCATGTAGCGTAGACTGAATTCATAAGGACAGGTTTGGAATATCACCCTAGGTTGCCTACTGATAATCTTGTGTCCCCCGATTGATTAACTCTTTCCTTCACTGTCTCTCAGGGAAAGGCAGCAGACCTCTCTGACCTAAATCTGAAGGTAAGGGGCGTTTCCACCCATCTTCAATGAGAAAAGACTTAATGTTTGGATAAACACCGATCACTTTATCACAAACGTGTCTGCTACCTTTTAGGATGTTTGCTCAGACTGCCCTGCAGGTCCACCTGGACCACCCGGTCTCCCAGGAGTCCCAGGGGACAAAGGACACCTCGGACCTCCAGGGAAAAACGGTCAAGATGGTTACCAAGTAGGACACAGTCATTAATATTCAACCATCATTGCTCATAACCTCCCTTCTGCACTGAGAAGACTATTATGATAACTGTGCTCATCTTTAAAGAAGTAGTATAAAGTGTCTCCACTATATCAGCCCTAAGTGAAGCATGAGGTCGTAGCTGCACGTTTGTCATCATCAGTCACAGCTGGTGTGACGGATGGAGAAGCTCTGTCTGCATCATTAGCTTGGCCTCCTCTGGGGGCAGCAGTGAACGATTAGGACCTGGTGACGGTGCTCGGCACTGCCTGTCTGGACAGAGACTGATGCTCTGTTGTATCGTTACAGGGCCCACCGGGACCAGCCGGACCCCAAGGGTCTCCTGGAATTGACGGTGGAAAGGCAAGTTTGCACACTAACCGCGCCCTTATTGCTCCCAAAGGGCCTAAAGCTAATGCATTGCTTTTGTCAACATTTTCTTTTTTTTTTACTTCACAAGGTTCAGGTAATAGGGTGAAAAGTTTAATATCCAAACACCACTCAAAAAAAGTATTGAATCATATTCCAAAAGCTGTGTAGCTCTTGCTGCATCCTCCTCCTCCTGATATTCTGAACATTCTGAGGTTTTATTTTCCTTTGACAAAGAGTTTTTCAGATGGATGCTCTCCCCTTGAAATGTGACATTTCATAGGATCTTTCTTTATTTTTCACCACAGGGTATAAAAGGTGATCGAGGACCTCCTGGAGGCCCGGGAGACAAAGGAGACAAGGTATATTTGTCGTTTATGACTCATGGGTCTTATCTGTCGCCTCCGCTCCTTTCTCTCTGTGTTTAAAGAAATGTCCATTACAATATTGTCTGGCATTAATCACATAATTATATTTTAATCGCTCTCTTCTGTGTGGACAGGGCCACCCAGGACCCCCTGGTCATCCAGGTACTCCTGGCCTAATGGGTACACCTGTAAGTTCCTATTTTGGGTTTATTTTTTTTCAGCATATGTACTTGAAATGTTCAAACTTCTGAAGATTTTTATAAACAGGGCTCATTTGTTTGGATCTGGTCTCACACTCAGGCTTTCTATTCCTGTTGACCTCCACTGACACTGTCTCTTTCCTATTCAGGGTAACGATGGACAGCCTGGCCCCGTCGGTCCCCCAGGATCCCCCGGAGAAAAGGTCAGGATGCACTCCATGTACTTTCCCCTCAGAAAACGTATTACCCATGTGTCATTATTGTACAAACCTTCTCCCTCTAGCATGTAGGTCAGCCAGCCTGTGTTGTAATAGTGGCCATTAATCATTTCTTTTTCTTCTGTGACCTGTTTGTGTTTGTTTGTTTTCACTAGGGTAAAGAGGGTCTCAAAGGAATCCAGGGGCCACCAGGTCTTCCTGGCTTGATCGTAAGAAAAAAGATTTGATGTACAGCATCATGAATATATATACAGTTCCTGCAGTGTGCTGTAACAGTCTGAGTTGTAATAGTAGGTCTTCACAGTTGCAGACACTAAATAAACAATCTCATTGCTCTGCAGGGTCAGCCCGGGAAAATGGGAAAAGATGGCAGACCAGGTGAAACAGGAGAACCTGTAAGTAGATGGAGATGTTCACCTTGTCAATGGTTCAAAGAGTTAATAAAGCTTGAACACCAACTACAAGACACTGTTTGTTTTTAGAAACATTTGATAGTATAATGTGGCCAGACGATGATGCTGTAACTATTTCTGTTTTCATTTCAGGGCAAGCAAGGTGAACCTGGACTACCAGGAAACCCTGGGCTCAGGGGACTCCCGGTAAGTAACCACCAGTAAACAGATCTGATGAAGGAAGCTGGCAGCGCAAATTGCTGTGACTGATTCACTGCTGTTTCCCTTCCTATACAGGGCTTTAAGGGCCACAGAGGAGAACCTGGAGCTCCAGGACCTAAGGTCAGTGTGCTACTTTTTGTTTTTCATGTATTTGAACAGGCCAGTCTGCATCTAAGAAACACAAACAACACAAACAATGCCATTATTGATTCTTAAGCACCATTGTCCTGCCTTATGAGCTTCAGCATCTGAAGGGACATAAATGGTGGCCTAATATATATTAAGCTGCACAAGCTACTAACTTTACTTATTTTCCATGTGGTGCTGGAATATTTAGGTTACAATTTTAAGGCTTGAAATGTCTGACCTTTTCTACTTTGTAAAGTAAATTAATACCACACATTGATGCGATGCAACTGCAAAGAAATTTCACCAATTTCTGCAATGTCATGAATAAAAAAAGTTAGGATTTTGGAGGACAAGAAGCAGCAACATGACTCTTGTTACTTCAAGGCAGAGCAGTCAAAGCGTCCACATTTTGTGCCAGCGGTGATCAATTTAAACAGTTCAGTTCACTAAAATGGGTTTGGGATTCTGACACTGTGTGGAAAAGCAGAAAATCTACCCTGGGGCAGTTTTGAATATGTTAGGTGACAGTGTTTTATACTCTCTTTTGAGATGTGCAGTTTTCCAGACAGCAAGTCGGTGGCACTGCATGCTGGAACAGCTGCCTAAGATAGACTACAGGCCTAATGCAGTCATGTCTCTTCTATGAAAGTTTGACAAGTTTGGAATTATCCCAATTATCTTCGTCAAATGAGAATATTAGAACTCAAGGGTAAAATGGTGTTGCCCTAATTGACCACATGACAAGCAGACAGCCCATCAGACTGTAAAAATGACAAATTTGGAAGGACATTCTCTGTAAGTATCAGCATTCTTGGATTTGAGAACTATGACATCTTCACCCTAAACTGCAGTTAAAGAACACAAAATTATAAAACAGGTGAAGAACATGAGATTATGCATTTAGGAGCCTCCTCTGCTCAACAGCCATTACTGAAACTATGCACTGCAGGAGTTCAGGCAGTAGCACACAGCCACACTCTTTTGGCATGCCGCACTGCGATGTCAAGATACGTCTGGCACTTTTTACACACACCTTCTCCGAGAGAATCACTGCACCTGCTGCTTTGTCTCTCACACAGCAACGCCCGCAGGAAAGGTTTCTGCCACAGCGCCGTGACCAATAGCATGGCTCATTACAGACAGCCCTGACTGAGCCTCGGCGAGGCAGGCAGCCTCTCCGCCCTGCAGCCCGCGCTGCCTCACAGACAGCAGACAACTTATTAAAGGAACTGTGTGTCTGTGTGTTCCCACAGACGCACTGAGAATTACCCTCCACTGCTTATAATTACTGTCTCTGAATGTCAGTCATACAGAAATGATATTCACTATTATTGAGAAAATTGAAAGTTGATGCATACAATAAGAAGTACAGATTTAGGACAGTGCAAGTGTCATATAGATCCTTATAATTAACTCTGTGATCTCAAGTCCGCCTTCATCTGTTCTGTGGGCAATACGTGCTATGTTACAGCACCAAAACTGACAAAAGGCAGTAAAAGGTTCTCAGGTGAGGCCAAAAAATGACCAAACACAGAGTGGACTTAGTTAAATAATTACAAAGAAATATGAGCTTTGTATTTTTAATGCTTATATGATAATGAGATGGGTGTGTTCATGTATATCCAGGAAATGTACAGTAGAGGACTGTGTGGCTAGCTAGCTTACATGAAAACACTGTAAGCTAGACACATTAAGCACCTTGTCAGCAAGCTAACTAGCTGCAGCTAATCTTAATAACACCCACCTGTGCAGGTAATATTAATCATCCATATACTGCTGAGGTGACACTGTATAAACTCTTGTAACAGCCTTTTTTTGCTATGCTATGTTACAAATACAGCTTGTAGTATATTATATTTTCAAGTGTTTTGTATAAACCTGATTTTCTAGTTTTTCCTAATCTTTTCTGATGATATATGCTTCGTATATGACATGTTGCAGCTGTCTATACATACTAATGCGATAGATTATGAACTCAGGACTAAGGTTCCCTGTCAAATGACATGGTTGAAACTCATTAACATTTGAAGAGCCACCTAAAAACTTCACAGCTAATATGACAATTAAAGGTATATTAGGAGACAGACAGCAAAACCGCACCAGTTTTCATTTAGACTGGCACACTAAAGCCATTAGAATCATTTGAAAGATGTCATAATCAATATTTACAATTTACAATAAATCCAGCACATAATCATTCAATTTCATCATGTGATGTCATTTTAGCAACAGTAAAACATAAGATAGTTTAAAAACGGACCAAACTTGATGGAAATGTTTTGGTTTCTCTGATCCAAGACAATTTTCTCCAGAGCAATCACGTAAACTTTACCTTAAATTAGGCCTTGAAGTTTCTCTTATTTCATATTTCTTTCTCTCATGTGCCAAACAGGGTGAAGATGGAAAGTCTGGATTACCTGGGCGCGATGGCAAACCTGGGAAGGAGGTATGTTCAGTCTTATGCATTAGATGTTATAGTGCTTTTTCATGACTTGCAATTTTTATTGTCTATATTATGCATACACATTGAAATTATAACAGCCAGTTCCCTCAGTTCATTACGCACATCCACACAAGAAGAGGGGTCGGAGACAATGCAATAATGTGACTTATTCATATGATATAAATAAATAAATAATATAAATTCATAAGAAAAGAATACAGTTCAAAGAAGATTTTTTTTATGCATTTATAAAAGCATTCTTTCATATGCTGTATCCCTTCTTGGCTCAGTCACCCAGTTCAGAAAAGGAGACGCTCCTGAGGCACCTTGCAGTTCCTGAGAATAATCATTATTGCTGTCTGGAACCAGTCCTCCATTGACTGATGCAGATAATACTCCCAAGATTAAAAAAGTTTTGGACAGAATGCAAAATTCCCAGCAGACCACAGAATCTTTAATCATGTCTATTCAATATATTGTATAATATGTAATAATAGAGGTCCAGTATGATCAGTGTAAAATTTGAAACCACAGGAGCTTTATATGTTTTGACATTTCATCCCATTCATCTTCATCAAATGACAAACTGAAGTCCCTCTCATGTACACATTTAAAGGCTGCAGCACTTTCATTCCCCCATTTGTCAAGTAGCAGGAAGTAACACTTCACCAAACCCTTTTTACCTAACTCATCCTCTGGCTGTGGGGCCAAATCTCCTAAAGTAAGAATATTTTTTCCACCAACTCCTTCAACAAAAAAGGGGAGCTTTAACTCCCTGCTGCAGTAGAGGCTGTATTCCACTAAAGATTCAAATGATTGAGCCTGCAGTTTTTCTCTGAAGCCCTACAGATGAGATATGATTAAGTTCCTTTGTTTTCAGCGTGTATAAGACATAATACAGCTGCCTATTTTTTGTTTTCGCAGGGCCCTATGGGACCTCCAGGCCGAGAAGGACTTAGTGGACCAAGAGGAGAGTCGGTGAGTCATTTTCAATCACTTGCGGGGCTGTCTGACGCAAACAGAAGACAGACGCAGCACAGTGTCAAGCAGACAGATAGATATGGACATAAAGTGGCACTCAAGTCGTTTCTCTTGCTGTCCTTCCCCATCAATTTTCTCATCCTGTTTTTTTTTCTTCTTTTGCATCCCAGGGCAAGCCAGGTGAACCAGGTCCATCAGGAAAAGCGGGTCTCCCTGGAACTCCAGTGAGTTATCATTCCTACTGTACATAATCTTATTAGACTTATTAGACTCATGTCTTATCATTTGCAACAGGCTCTTGGACGACTAACAGTGTAAACAAACAATAGACAACATCTAAACACAATACCTCAATAAAAACTGTGACCGATATTCTGTGTCTCACAGAATGAACACATTTAATAGAGAAGTGCTAACGGATAAAATAAGAGGCAGGGAGGGAAATTAGATAAAAGCAGCATTTTCACAGCTAACAGAGAAAGCAGTTGCTCTATGTGGGATGTAACTGTAGGCGAGAGGAGGATGTGAAGTATTTCTAGAAGAGATGAGCTGTCAGATTATGATGGAAGATCGGAGTAAATGTTGTCCTGACCGGGGTGGAAACATCACTTTCCCCTGGGTGAGCGAGGATTGAAAGGCGATGACCAGGTTGCTGCCAGTAGAAGAAAACTGATTGCCAAGTAATATCAGAGCACGGGGAACACGCTGGAGTGGACCATCTTCTACAGGCACAAGGCCTATAATTCCCTCAGCAGGTTCGTATGCCACATAAAGGTTTTGAATTTCACAAGTGCATCCATGGACAAATACCCACGCAGAGTCCCTGGTGACAAAAGGGTGTGAATCATCTGATGATGCAAAATGCAAACAAGGTCATGTGGGGATTGGGAGGGCAGCATTTATCAGGGAATAAAAGCTCAGACTTGTCAAGGTTGTCCTTGATTTAGAGGTGTCGGTCAAGATGTGCTTGTGAAGCTGAGTGTGTAAGGATGATGGTAGAAAAGTAGTGAATATACAGTATATTATGAGGCACCTTTACAACTTAACATTTTAATGTTAATTTAAATTGAATAGATGGAAGACTGCACCAAATCCAAGGCTGAATATTTCCAAA
>NTHP01000076.1:1217493-1228739 GCA_003416845.1 Oplegnathus fasciatus | reverse complement strand
TGTGACATATGGGATTAGATTGGGTGTAGCCTAGTGGTAAAGATGCATATCATGTAGTTGCAGAGTCCCCAGTTCGATTCCGATTGGGGAACTTTGTTGCATGTCATCCCCCTTTTTTCTCATCAAGGTAAAAATGCCTAAAAAGAGATTCAGTTAAAAAATATTGCAAGTTGCATGCTGCAAATGTTGTTGTTACCTTAAACTACCTTATACCTCCTGGTGCTTGGATAGTACAAGATCATGGCAATCTGTATTTTGCTAGAGAAGAGAGAAGTCTAATTTCAATATTGACACCAGAGTTGCATTTTAATGATAAATGTAAGCTTCACAAATCATCACCACTCTGTGTATGTGACATCAGGCGTTCAAGGGAGGGAACTACTACGACTACTACAGGTGTTGGGGAGTACTACTGCATATGTCATAGGGAGCAGTGTGAATATAAGTTGCCTCAAGTGATGTAGTCTTCAGACGCATCCGACGCTGACTCACGTGACAAGTTTGAAAATGAAAAAAATCTGGGGGATTGAAATTAAAAAGAAGCGAGCTTACCAGACCTCTGCTGCCTGCTCTTCATCTCTGCTTGAAGCTAGTGGCTACTGGCATTACACCATAGACTGTACATACAGTCTATGCATAACACACCCAAATATCTAAATCTCTAACCAAACTGTTGGTGGTCCAGTTGCATTGTGGGTAATGTAGTCGTGAGGTTTGGACTAGGAAGAAGAACGCAGAGAATAAAAAATATCTCTGCTCAACAATGCTGAATCTGTTGAGCACTCTTTTAAGAGAAAGGAGGGGTGAGTCCCTGTTAATCCACAGTGGTGTGGACATCAGGCCCGTCAGATGCAGTAGGTACTGATGCTGTCTCAGGTTCTGGTAGGCAAGGTGTGAACCCAAAAGCAGACACAAAGACTTGGCAGATGGGATGAAAAGTTTACCTTCTTCAAGATGAGGCTTAAAGTCAGCAATGCAGGCAACTGGTTATTAAGTGTCCACCCTCACAGATTCACAGACTACCCGTACTTCAGTACTGCTCTGACCTCAGACCTTGAAATTAGCAAGCACTTAAGGGGTCCCCTGTGGGCTTTTTGGGCCCCCTTGCACACTTTCTTTACATCTACATTGTTGATTTTCCTTGTGGGAATTGGCCATATTATGCTAATGTTAGAAATAAGGAACAAATAAATACACAGAAAGTTTAAATATATCAGCAAACACTGTGTGCATATTTATTCCACAAAGGCACAATCACATTGATCATTTTTAAGCTACTTGTGAAATATGAGTTGTGCACTTTACTGCCCAGATAACATGTCATTTCAAAGGTCTGTCCCAGTCCTCATAATGCATTTGGAGCCCTTTGTACTCTCACAATTTCTCTGAGTGCACAGATGAGGTTAATTAAAGTCTGTGAGGGCTCAGTGATTACAGAGTTTATAGAAGAGGAGGGGGAGGCAGATGTCATCATGAAAGATATAATATGTAACGGAAATGTATTAAAGGTGGTGGGATCTGTGAGTGAGGGGAATATTTTATTTGACATGTTGTTATCATTGGCAACAAAATGTGTTTAGGAAAGAAATAAACGGAGCTGCACACTGGTCCGTGGGCTGGAGGAAGGTTTCCTGGGAGGAGGAGTAACTGCTGCTAACTCGAGGGCAGACGATATGCAGCCAGCTATCAGAGAGGAGTTGATGATATCAGTCAGCAGAGGGAGCAGATCATCAGAAATAGCCCGGAGGAGGGAGGAGGGCAGCAACCAGATGCAGAGAGGTTCGAAGAGGAGATAGGGAGTGATTTCAGTGGAGGGTGAAGGTATTTAGAGGCAGGATCTGAGATTGCCAAAAATGTTATCTGATGACCAAATTTACCACACAGAGAAAGGAGGGTGTAGTGAGTGGAAAGAAGCAGGGAAGATAGTGTAACCAAGAATATAAAGCAGATAAAAGTGAAAACATGAATAAATTCCTTCACTCTGTGGTTGCCATATCCAGCTTGTCTCCAGGCCCACACATTCCCTGTAAATATGAATTTTAATCTCTTCAAGCTGGCATGTCCCACCGCAAGATTGGTTTATGAGATTTTTATCCACAACACTGCTGCATGTTGATAAGAACTGCAGCTAAATGTTAATCTTGCTGAATCCTCAGTAATGAGCGAGGCTTTTAGAATACAGTATGCCACGTGTGCGCCATGTGATGAGCGGCCATGTCTCTGCTGTCATACAGGGTCTTAGGGGAGACAAGGGAGAGCCCGGCAACCCAGGATTACCAGGCTTTAGTGGGCCTAAAGGCCCCGCGGTGAGTGGTGCATTTGACATATTTTGATTAAAAGATTAATTGCAGCTCACAAATATGACCAGCTGTGGGTAATTTAACTTTAATATCGATTTACAGGGTCCACCTGGTCCAGTCGGTCCAGAGGGAAAACAGGTAAGCACTTCACAAGACCACTGATGACTGATGTGATATAATATATACAGACTTCTTGCTCACATCTACTGTTTTTGGTGTGCTGTAGGGGATGCCTGGCAGAGTTGGTGATCGTGGCGTCAAAGGAGATAAGGTGAGTACTAGAGATGTAAACAAATACAAACACATTATTCAGATATAAACAGATAATGTGCTCATAACAGATACAGACCTGTCACCTGACTGACACAACTGAGGGATGCAAATGGGTCATAACTCAGTCAAATCGAAACACGCAGACATTATACACACACTGCTAACAATTAAGAATCAGAGTCAGCCTTATTGGCAGTTTTTCATTGCTCTCAATGTTCCACACAGTTCCACACAGTGTAAATTCAAAAAGAGATACAATGCAGATATGAGTGAGTACATAGGGAACGTCCTCTACTTCCCTTGTGGCTTCCCTCACTGTCCAGTAATCCATCAGTCATTTTGAAGCCTGAAAACTTACAATTGCTGTCATCTACTCTAGGGAGACCCAGGTGTGAAGGGAGATAAAGGACATTCAGGAGATTCAGGTATGCCTGGAAACCCTGGACCCCCAGGCAGAAAGGGCCACACAGGGATGATGGGCATGTCAGGACCACCAGGAGAAATAGGAGCTCCTGGGCCACAAGGACCTTCAGGAAACCCTGGTGTCCCCGGCCAAAGGGTGAGTCATATTCCTGAAAGCTTTAAACTTAATTGGATTTTGAAACAATGTTCATGCCACAGTAATATGCACAGCTGATTTAGATTTAGGTATTAATTATTGAATTAACCATTGACATCTTTGTTGTCTCAGGGAGAGTCAGTATCACTGGAGCAGATGAGGCGGCTCATCCAGGAGGAGCTGGCAAAACAATTAGATGGTGAGGAGGCGATTGCTTTGTGGGCCTCGTCTTGCTCGTAGATCTCAGTGAGATATTTGGTTCATTTGGGATCATTTAGGAACCTTAACAGAGTCATATGTAACTTTTCTTTTCCGTCCAGCCAAAATGGCTTACCTCATGGCTCAGATCCAGCCGGCCCACGTGAAGAGTACAGCAGGCCGTCCGGGACCTCCGGGCCCTCCGGGTAAGGACGGCAGTTCTGGACGACCTGGCCCCCCTGGAGAGCCTGGTATGCCTGGACAAAGTGGAGGAGAAGGACCCAGGGGACCCATGGGCCCTAAAGGTAGGACAAAGGCTCATAGCTGTGTTATTGATTGTGTGTGTGTCCTTTATACTGTGCTGATTTCACAGCTCCTACTGAGTCAAAGCCATCTCACATTTCAACTTTAGCACTGATTTGTCCAACTTGATGTCTCAAGAGAATTTCATCATTGTGGTTTTGTCATTGTTTTACTATTTGTCTGTTCTTGTGTGCTTTTGTGTGTTTTCTCTGGTTTTTTTTTATATGTCATCAACCTGCCAGGGACTGCAGATGAAAATTAGCCTGTATGGCTAAATCTGCCACATTTACATGATGGATGGAAGTGCTCATGTTAATTAATGTGTGCATTGTCCCCTCTTAGATAAAATAACCAAGTGTCTATTTGCACCTGGGTACGAATAGTCACATGGTAGCTGTTCGACTATTTACACCCAACCCCGTCAATCCCCGTCCCCCGGCTCCACAGAAAACATGAACACTGGCTGCGTTTCATAATGAAATGAGGGAAATTAGGGGAAGTGGAACTACTAATGAAAATTCCATTAGTAGTCCCACTTCCCCTCAAGTCTATTTTTAGACTTAGTTGACTTATTATTTTCAGGGTTTTTTTAATTTTCATTTTTCAGTCGCAGTTTGGTTAGTTTAAGGCAACAAAACTACTTGGTTAGGTTTAGGAAAAGATCATGGTTTGGGTTAGAATAGACCATTTAGCAACGTTAAGCAGATGTTAGAAAGCCTTAAGTATCTAATGTGTGCCTGGGTGCAAATAGCATTGCTGGTTATGGCCACCTGGGTGCAAATAGCATCTACCATAAAATAAACATAAAACACTGAAATCACTTTCTGTATTAGCAGTGGACAACTAGCTGACTCGGAATGATCTACATCAGATAGGAGAGAAAAGAAAGAACATTTGTGCCAAAATTTTAATTATAAATCGGAAACTTATGTCATGTATTTTTAAAAAGGTATCTGAGGGATGTTTGAGATAAATTTAAAGGAACAGTCTGACATTTTGGAAATACTCTTATTCGCATTTGTGCCGAGTTAGATGAGAAGATTGATACCACTCTCATTTCTGTTCGCTAAATATGGAGTTACTGCCAGGAGACAGTTAGCTTAGCTTAGCACAAAGACTGGAAACAGCAAGAAACGGTAGCCTAAGTGTCTAAAAGTAACAAATCCGCCTTCCAGAACATCTAAAGCTCACTAATAAATGCGTTACGTCTTGTTTGTTTAATCTGTACAAAAACCGGAGAGTAAAAGTGTCACAGTGGCACAGTGGTTTCCTGGAATCTTATCGACTTCAGGAAGTGACTGTGCCTGGCCAAGAAATAGTTCGGGAGATAACCCCCCATAAAACCACGTGTTGTTTTTACACTTAGATTTTTGTACAGATTAAACATACGAACCCCGTTTGTACTCCATTCTATTTGAAATGTATAGTATCCAAACCGAGCTGATTTAACTCAATTGCTATCAATCGAGTAATTTTCATAGACTTGACAACAATCCTCCACAGCTGCAGAAGATATACAACTGAGCTCATAGGCTGTGTAGCACTGTACTAGACTGGTAGATTGGCTTGGACATAAAATCAGTGGAGTGCCCCTTTAAATTGACAGTTTCATCAGATGGCTGAGAAAAGCTGTGCAGAGAATGACCAACAAAGACCTACAAAGGCGTGGTACACAGACATCCAAATAGTCCAACAATTTATTCCACAAACTAAAAAGGTTTTCCACTGTCCAGACAACCTTTTTACAATATACTAACTGTCCAACTGTAAGCCCTCTTACACATTATTCCCTTTAAACCTCATATTCACTGCACATTTAATCATAGACCCTAAAGACTAGAGAACTATATACATGTCATGAACCAAATTTCCAAATTTCCAACATACAGTAATGCTCACGGTTGTTCAAAATTGTTGATTAATAAATATAACAGCTGCTAATGTGCAGAAATCATAGTGACTGATTTGTTTTCCTGTTCCTTCCAGGTGAGAAAGGAACAAAAGGAGAAAAGGGAGAACCTGGTATTGGTGACAGAGGAGAGCAAGGACCCCCCGGCCCGATAGGTAACAACCAGTCTCTTACTTACTGTATTCATTCTTATTAGGTTGGTTTCACATAATTTGGAGCCCCTAATTGTTCCTCTTCCCACTATAGGTCCAGCCGGTCTGCCTGGTTATGGTAAAGACGGAAGCCCAGGACAAGCCGGAACCCAGGGAGAGCCAGGAAACCCCGGCCCCCACGGTCAGCCTGGACCTCCAGGTCCTCCTGGCCAATGTGACCCCACCCAGTGTGCCTACTACGCCAGCCTGGCACAAAGACCCCACACCAAAAATGTCAAGGGGACTTAAGAAAGAAGAGACACAAAGAGCTTGAAGTCCAGCTGTATTTATGAACTTGGTCGTGTCAGTCTGAATCAAGAACTTTTCCTTTTCAAGATAACCTCAGTATGGAGGGCTGAAGCAATATGTGCTGCCGGTCAGATTCTTTGTTTTGTTTGTTTTTGGTATGAAGCTTGGGATGGATGGGGATTAAGCACCGATGGGCTTTTTCAGATTCAATATGGGGCAAAGAGGGCAGCTAAACAGTTTTTTCCTCACTTGCATGCTTCCTGTAAAATACATAGGGAGATAACAAGGATGATGCAATTCCCTCCTCTTAAACCCCCCATCGGGACAGAAGATTGGGAGTCTGATATTGTATCGTTTCATCAGTAATTATCTCAAAAGTTCAGCCAGGCGTTTTCTTGCAGGAATATGTCTGCACCACAGCCTTTTTTTTCCCTGCCTCACACCACTTTGCATCAATTACCATTCACAGCCCACACTGTCCTACGTCAAGCAATAGATGTCAGTTACTGCTCACTAAATTGATCTCTCGCTAGGGATCTCCTACCAGTCTATTGGTAATTACTCAGTCAAGGGAATTATCCGTTTTATTGTCATTGATGGGAAGGGGGGAGGACAGACAGTGTGAGGCACAATCTCAAATACCAATAGTGATTTTGTGTAGGAGGAGTGTTAATGAGTTAGTGTGGAGAGTGATGAATGGCCAAGTTCGTGCACTTCTTCTCTCCAAGCTGGTAGCAGTTCTTATGTAACCTTGTTTTGGAAAGTATTGGCCCCCCAAAACAATAAAATAACTTTTAGACAAATTCCCCCTTTAACAAATTGGAATTTTGCTCGATCTGTAAAAGCGAACATGTCTGATTTATTTAGACAGAAAGGAAACAAGATTTTATTCTGGGAATAAACTGGAGGCATTCTGTTGCCTAAAAATGCAACACAGTACCCACGCTATCAATAATTTGTGTCATTTAAAGATGGATATCTAATTTTGAAATTAAAGTCATTTAAATTTGCTTCAAAGTCTGTCCAAAATAATCCGTAATAACATAACATGTATACATGCTGTGTCATGATTTGGTCCAAGCTCACCCACAGGATGCCCATTAAACCTGAGTCTAAAAAGACAGAAGTCGAGACAGGAACAAATGTCACTGGTAGATTTGTACTTTTATGTTTAATGAAGTGGCTCTGGTCATTCTCTCTTTGCGGTATGCGTAGACTTGAGCAGTAAACAGCTTTGAGGAGGTGGTATAATTGACGCCTTTGTTCACCTTTCTTGAAAAGCTGCTCGCTTCACACTGCTTTCTTTAAATGTGTCACTTCCTTTCTGCTCGGTGAGGCTTATTAAGTGCCTACGCCATGGCAGGGCCCGGGCAGCTCAGCCCTGCTCTGAAAAGACATTGCTTTTCTTATTTGTCCCCTGGAACCTAAAATTGGAGAGTTGCTTCCCTGCATCCTGATGAGCAGACCATTGTGGCAACCATTGGAAAGATGTTTTGCCTTACGTCCCTCGTGGACCAATTACACCTCTCCCCAACCTCAGACGTGCTGGTCATCTAGAACCTATTAAATAGCCTCCACAAAAGATATCACTTTGTCTTCCTTTCAAAAACATGAAGAAACACTTCAGTATACACAAAGAGCAAAAGGGAAGTGGGGGAGCAATTCTCAAGAAGAGAATACAGAGATCTTATGTGAATTTGCCAAGACATACAGTGTGACCTACAGGTCAAAGATTATCACTATATGGGCCAGTCATACTTATCTTGCTCAGGTACCTAATGGAAGGCCATTCATGAAGAATGTGAAGTTGTGGCTCTGACACAACTTAGTTTTGAAGATGTTGGTAAAGCAGACTGGATTTTTTAGTTGGGCCAGTATTTCTCAGCTGCTCTGGAGGCAGGAGTAATTTATTTGTCAAGTTAAAGCAAGTAGAAAAGAATTCAATAAAAAAGCACCCTTGCTACATTCGGTACACTGCTGCAGCCTCACTTAGTCTGGTATGACCAGTAGCTTATGGTGGCTAATATCAGCTAATGTTAGCAAAAGGTTGAATTTAACATTCACCATTATCCTGTCATTTTTGCCACATGTGGACAATGACATCTCTTCAGCAAAAGTTACATAGTTACAAGTCACCTGAGCTCCCTTTAAACTATAGCAATTGGGTGTTATTTTTGAAAGAAAGTTGGCTAACTGGTAGCATATGCCAAAGGCAAAGTGTGCTCTCAAAATAGAAAACATGAAAATAAAAATGACTTATTTCTCTTTAATTCATGGCCATGGCGGGAGGTTAGACATTCAGCAGGCTGGACCTACTAGCTTGCGTTAAAACCTAAAAATGGCTAATTTAAAATTAGCTGGTCAGCTAGGCTAACTAGCTGCTTTTCTATGTAACATTACTTAGCCAACAAAACTGTAGTTGTTACTCTGAGGTTTAACTCAACCAATGAGCTTTTTTTCTGCCTTCAGAGCAGCTCTGTCTGAGAAATGTTTAAGTATCTTTAAAACTACATTGGCAAATGTTTGTGGCTACAGTACATTATGGCTCCTTTAATCAAAGTGGTAGAGAGCAGCTTTAAATGCGATGAAGTTTAAATTTACAGTAGGTTCAGAATCAAATTTGGTCCTAAATGTGTGATTGGAATAAATGACCTGCTCTGTCACTGTTGTCATACCATTTAATATATCTGTTAGCTGCTTCTTTGTCAGTGGTTTATTAATGAACAATCAAACCGTATCAGTATTGCCCGTTCTTGTTTTTTTTAATGCTTGTTACAGTTACCAATAGACTATGTGTTACAGGGTGGGATAATAAGTTGCTTCACACAGCTTAAAGTTTTGTAATGCATATAAGCCAAACATCTTTCATTATTCAGATTAGCTGTTTTTGCTAATTGAAAGAGTTTTTTAAGTTATACTGCTAAATTATTCATGATTTGAACCAATACGAAAGTGTTTTAATGCATTAACAAAAATGTATTAACCTGTTTTTTTTCCATTTGTTTCCTGATGAATTGGTGCTAAGATATTTTAAATTAGTAGCATATTGTAAGTATTGGAAAGACACATGTACTGTACTGTATAATAAAGACTGGAACAGATTCATTTTATAATACAGGCTTCGCTTTGTTTTTTGAGTAGGAAATGCTTGTGTCGCATTGTTTGTGAGATCCTGCTCAGTTCTATCACCATACGTTTAAAATAAGGTCCCTTTGAGGTATGCTCTTCTGCCATCCATCATGTTTAATATCTGTACACTGAATATGTATAGCAAACACCGCTCTTCTGCTGAGTCAAACTTTATGAACCTTGCGCATCCTTTCACTTATGCACACAACTTAAAATCCACTGGCTGTGAGCCATGATAAGATCTATTAAATCAAAGGGATGTCCTTGGGATGGCTGCTATGCTAACTCTTTCCAGTAGCTTGGCAAAGGTCATGTTTGATCGGTGAATGTATTTGTGCCGTGCAGACAGACGTAAGGATGATGTTGACTCTCCTTGGTAACCAGGCAACAGTGAAATACCCTCCTGAATCCAGATTATATCCATAACAACCCCGGGACCTTGTTTTCAATACAAATGCATTTTATTTTAGAGTGGCCATGGAATTTCATTGATCGGCCACCTTGCCATGTGCATATGAATCTACTTGCTGTGTAATAATGTGACTCATTGTCACTTGTAAATCTTTGAATTTTAATACTAATAGAACACAGCTGCAGCAGCTCTAAGATAGATTTGCTCCATTAAGTGTGAAACAGTCTTAATACAGTACTATGCAACACTTCCAAAACATATCACTTTATTACATTGTTTGAAAAAGAGCATTAATATGGCAAAACAAATGTATGATCCTAAATGAAAAAAGCACATTGTTGGAGATGTCAGCTCAGGTCTGCACTCGTAGTGAAATTCAAAGATGTTAATGTGAACAGTTTTTGTAGTTTTGTTTTGGAAGCAAAGGCTCAAAACATAGTTCCACGTTTGTTCCTAATTCTGTTCCTAACTGGCTCATGACTGCAGTGGAGATTCAGTGGGTCAAAATGGCCCCTGGTGTGTTGTGGGCTTTACATGTAGCTAAAAGAGTAGAAGCGATGTTTTCAGGGAGCTTATTCAAGGAATGAAAAAGTACATGCATAAGAGAAAATCAGAGAGATGTACCTTTATAATATTTTACACCCTGCTCATATGTGTTTTCCTGAAGGTAGGGGGTCAGCAGTTGTAACTGCATAGATTTGTATGGGACAACTCGTGGGCTTGTGTGCTTGTCGTCAGCTGGAAGTTGCTTTGACATCAGTAGCAGCTATCTTTGAACATCAGATAAGCTCTCACTAAAATCATATACAAGTTATAACGTCTATACAGTATTCTACAATTGTGCCTTGTCTCTGTTTCCCTTTGCGTCCCTTGGATCTGCGGTTCAGATGGAAGACATTTGAGGACTCCCAAAGATCACCACGCCTGGACTTCTGAGAAGCTCTTAAACGTGGTCACTGCAGGATGAGATCTGGAGTGTTTCAATGAGCTATGATGTCTCATGGGTTTTTGTAGCTGGCAGACTTCTTTCCACTGACCATGTAGAAAGGTGGAAGTCTGCCTATACAGGTTGATGGATCACAAAGCCCTGGCGGCCCTGAGGGTCCCCTTGGACCAGCTGCTCCTGGGGCACCGGGACTTCCTGTTTCCCCACGTTCTCCATTTTTGCCATCCTTGCCAATGCCAGGAGTGCCTGGTGCACCTGAGGTGGAGACACAAACCATGTGAAATATTAAAGATGAACTGAAATTAAAATTAATTTTTGCAGAGAAATTAGTTGAAACATATACAGTATATCCTCTGTGTGTTTTTCACCATTATGTATTCCTATTTAAAAAAATTTTCTTCTTCTTCTTTGATATCCTCTATGTTACTTGAGGAAAAACTCTGCCGGATAATATAGGGATCCTAAAGGTTAGGGTTAGTAATGTCGTAATGACCACCAGTTTAAATATTTCAACTGCGTTTCTGAAAAATCATGTTTGTCCAGCGTTTTGGCAAAGGGCTCTAAATCCTAGAATGCCCATGAGCCTTGGCCGCTGTTGCCATGGAGAGGAAACCACTCAGAGGGGGAGAGAATTCAAAACGGGTCAGGGTATCATCGGATGTAATCTGTAATTCACTTGTAATTCCGAAATGAAAACACCCGTAAATCTGTTATTTGTTTCAAAACTAAAAAATGAAAAACGGAAGTCATATGGTTTTTTCGTTTTTTGTTTCAAAA
>NTHP01000076.1:1183962-1217476 GCA_003416845.1 Oplegnathus fasciatus | reverse complement strand
AAGATAGATAGATGGATAGATAGATAGGCCTATATAGGTTACATAATAAAGATCTTTTTTGTTTTGTTCTTTTCATTTAGACATGAAATATCTTTTATCCAAAAAATGTGGGATATATATATATTAATAGCCTAATTAACTATATGTGGAAATAGCCTGTGTGCTCCTTGTTTAAAGTGACCACCAGAAGTCCCCACATGTTACCAAATGATTGTTTATGTTTCACAATAAATTTAAAGTCTTTTTAAAAAAAATAACTTTACAGTCTACAACATAACATACTTCACTTCCGCTTCCTGTCTGTCCTGTCTGTGGGGACTTCTGCTGGTCACTTTAGACAACACTATTTGAGAAGGCGCACACAGGCTATTATAATTAATTAGGTTATTAATTCACGCTATGCAACTACGTAAATATCACACACTTTTT
This sequence comes from Oplegnathus fasciatus, assembly GCA_003416845.1. Taxonomy (NCBI): domain Eukaryota; kingdom Metazoa; phylum Chordata; class Actinopteri; order Centrarchiformes; family Oplegnathidae; genus Oplegnathus; species Oplegnathus fasciatus. The sequence goes on along the minus strand of NTHP01000076.1, from coordinate 1,217,047 downwards.
GGATAAAAGATATAACATGGCTAAGTTATAACATGTCTAAATGAAAAGAACAAGAAAAGATCTTTATTTATGATATCTCCTAACGTTACCCTTGGCTTGTAAAAGTTACACTTTTATAGAATACCACCTTCTTGGCTTTTATTTTGAAGTTTTTTACACTTCACCTCCGCCTCCTGTCTGTCTACAGTTCTACTGTATGTCCCAAATGATAAATAAAAAAAGGAATTTGCAAAAAACACAATTGGACTGTTTTTTTATTTTGGTTTTCTCATTTTACATTTGGAAACAAAAATGAGAAAACCACGTTTTTTGTTTTTGTTTTTGAAACAAATAACAGATTTACGTGTGTTTTTGTTTTGGAATTACAAATGAATTACGGATTATCCGATGATACCCTGACCAAAACGCTTCAGAATTGCACGTGGGGAAAAAAAAAGACAGCGGCTTAGGGTGCTTTCACACCTCTAGTTTGGTAGACTTGGTGCAATTTGCGGGTGAAGTTCCAACATTGTCGGATTTTTCATTTGGTTCGGTTCGCGTTCACACTGTACTTTGTCAAGCGCACCAAACATTGTAAATAAATGTCACACGGTCGAAACGGTTGCTCATCTATTGGACAAAATATACGTGTGAAACGCGCCGACACTTCCTGATCTCAGAAATAATGGAGCAAAACCAGATTTATGCAGTCTTGGGTTTTATGGTTTTGCTTTGGTGTATCCATCAATCAAATGCTTTACAAGAAGGCGAACAATATGAGCAGCTGACAAGACAGGGAGCTGCGAATGAGACGAGTGAGACAGCACCGACGGAGAACACAGACGATGAGCGAGGTCTGGTCATGATAAGTTATGGATTTGAAAGCTACCATCCACAATGCACTGTTTTTTGGTTCACTTCCTAAATTTGGGTTGGATCACGCTCTCACTTTTAGCAAACTGAACTCTGGTGCACCTGGAAGCGACCCACGTTTTCAGGCAGACTAGAGCTTGGTTGTTTGGTCCACACCAGAGTTCGAATGAGCCTTCACACCACTCCAAACCAACCGGACTGTCCCAAAATCTGTACAATAGCAGCAGTGTCAATATGTCTCCTTACACAAAGAGGGAGGAGAATTTAATGTTCGGTTCCACTGTTAATAAAAAGGAATGTGGACATTTTGAAGAGCCGTGGTTTCCTCTCAGCAGCAATCTAATTATGACAAGACCGTAGCCTTACCTGGTGCACCTGGTGCGCCTGTGCTTCCTTTGATTCCTATGCCATCCTCTCCCTTGTCTCCCTTATCTCCCTTTTCCCCAGCATCCCCTGCAGAACAGAAGAGGACGTAGAGGACACACAGATTAATGCTGAGATGAAATGGAGAGGCATACTGTTTTCACAGTTATGGGGATGTAATTAGGAAACTTAATGACTCCGCTCTGATTCAGCCTTGTTTAGTGAATCATTGATTGTATAATGTGATGCATGGGTGAATCCCTTCCATCTGCAGAGCGCTCCACATAACTTCTTTCAGTGTGCTGTGGCGGTGTGAAGACAAAAGCGCACTGCCAGGACCCACAGCCTTGTTTTCTCTAAAAGCTTCATTTAATTTCTTGCCACCACATCCACGGTATGAGTTCTGGATGCTCTCCAGGAAAATAAAAGAAAAGCAAAAAGCTATCACAGCAGCACAGCTTATCTATCACAGAGCTGGTGAAACACATTCAGTATTTGCAAACCACTTAAGGCTTTTCTAAAGATTGCTGAAGCCAGCAGCTTTGGTTATCTTTGGACTGGCTTTGTTGGAGTTCAGTATTGAGTAGTGGAGAATGGGTTTGAAAAGGCTTACTGACCTTTCTTGCCTGGTGCGCCTGGAAGTCCAAAGAAGCCTGGATGGCCTTTGGGACCCATCAGCCCTGGGGCTCCTGCTGCTCCCGCCACTCCAGCTGGTCCAGCGGGGCCGGGAGGTCCTGCCGGTCCAGGAATACCAGGGGCACCAATGGCTGCTGGCTTCTTCAGAAATTCTTTCATAAACTCTGCTAATTGTTCTAGAGGGACAGACAACAAATCAGCTTAAAACAGGAGAACATTTTAAAAGAAGTCCCCATGATGAGTTTGATGGGTTGAACATAAGTGAAGACGTGGATGTGCTGAGGAAGTTAAAGTGAACAAACTGCACCTTCAACAACGGCGGAGCACATTTCCCGAAGCTTCTCATCACTCACTTTAGGGCCCTGTGAATTCATGAATAAACATCAAAGTGACTGTTGGTTGTTGCAGCCAAGAGATTTGTACAATTTCAGTCAATGGAGACATCATTCATCAGGCATCTGCCCTGCATTAGCAGAATACACAAACACCATGGTGGGTTCAGAGCGAGACGTGAAGAAAAGGTGCGTTAGACTGCACTGTTTGACCCTAACAATACTACAAGTTTACAGCTGAGCTTAGAGTTAAATGCTAACATGCTGCAATGACAATACTAACCTTACCCATGTTAACGTTACAGCCAAACAGAAGAGTGTAATGTGGGCGGGGTTTAGTTACAAGGGTGATTTAAGTCATTGGATCGGATTGGATAAAACAAAAAGTAGCCGTGAATGTGTTCTCTCTTAATTAGAGTTCTCAAGCTGATCAGCTGTTCATCTCCACTTTTGGCTGAACTGTCTCGAAGGCCACTACTGCTACAAAGTGTGCTGCTGCGGATAGTGTGTACATACTGGATATTGGCAATAGTAACACTTACAGGTAGACCTCTGGGGCCTGGCGATCCAGGAAGGCCTGGTTCTCCTTCCAGCCCTCGAGCTCCAATTGGACCAGCCAAACCCTCGTGACCCGGCTGGCCTGGTCTACCTTCATCTCCTGTAGCTCCTCTCTGGCCCTTCGCTCCAGGCTTAAGGCGGAAAACACAAATCATTGTGACATTAGTGAGACTACAACTATGTCCATTCATTTTTTTACTGGTACGTCTTAATGCCTTCTCTCTTTCATATGTGAGGGGGTTTCATCAAGTCAACTAGTTTACATTATTTCGTTCAGATACAATACAAGCCACTAGTAATAGCAGGTGTTTCAGCACAGTGGTGGAATTATTCATTTCTACATGAAAAGGTCCTGAGGCAACAGTTTAGAAACAGAAGAGTGAGAGTTGCAGTACAAGCAGAAGTTTTTTAATACCTCTCCTTTGATTCCAGTAACACCAGGGGGGCCCTGAAAACACACAAAGATTAGTTGGCTTCTTTCAAATCCACTCACAAAAAGGTTGTTTTCAACTTAACAAAACGTAGCTCCACGTACCTGGTCTCCCTTGACCCCGGGATCTCCTGCCAGACCTGTGTCCCCCTGTTCACAAAAGTAATGAGGTGAGTGTTATCATTACTGCTGGACTAGTGAAAGGTCATTCACAGATCCATTTGAAGCAAACTAAGAGATTGTAATAGTTCTTACCAGACTTCCTTTTGGTCCCATTGGTCCCATAGGCCCCTAAACAAACACATGAAAAAACATTATGCACTTCACCACACCTTAAGATACTCATCATTGTGGATGTTTAAAAGTAACATTGGTAAAACAAGGTTTGTCTAACCTGATCACCTTTGTGTCCAGTATGACCTTTTATTCCTTTGGCTCCAGTGTCACCTTTATCTCCTTTGTCACCCTGCAAATACAGCATTTTATATACATCTATTCTATACAGTGTTGGTAAAATTATTTCTATAAATTCTCTTCATCATTTCAGCTAGTGTTACACATGCTCTGTAAATGAAGTTTATTATGATTTAATTACATGATAAGGCAGTGGTGAAAGAAGTATTCTGATCCTTTACTGAAGTAATAGTACTAATACCACACTGTGGAAATACTCCACCACAAGTCAATAAAAGTATGTAAGTATTATCAGCAAAATGTACTTAAGTATCAAAAGTAAAAGTACTCATGCAGTGAAATGGTCCCTGTCAATGTTATACTTTTATACATGAGGTTTTTGGATTAATATTACTGCTGCATTAATGTGTATGTTGCATTTTACTGCTGCAGATATTTGAGGTATCTTTAAAAAGTCGACTTTTCATGAGCTCAGAAAAACAGCCTGTTTTCAGCAGCGTAACGATGTATTTTACACGTTAATCCAAGCTTTATTTTAAATAGTTCATTCAGCTTAAGAAGGAGGAGAATTTTCTCAACCCATAAAGGAACACTTACATTCTTCAGTTTATCAGAAACATTCAAAATAATCACACGTGGTTTTCACTGGACAGGAAGGGTATGAAAGATTGTAAATCTGAAAAGTCACTAAAGCTGTCAGACAAATGTAGTGGAGTAAAAAGTATAATATTTGCCTCTGAGATGTGGTGGAGTAGAAGTTGAAGAAATACTCAAAGTAAAATACAAGTACTTTGAATTTGTACTTAAGTACAGTACTTGAGCAAATGTACTTAGTTATATTCCACCACTGGTATATGTCTCACCTGGATGCCTGGAGGACCTGCAGGCCCCACTGGGCCTTGTTTTCCTGTTTCACCCTGCAAATTGATTATAGATACAGTTAACACATCAATGTACCTGAAACCTCTAGAAAAAGCCAAAATCAGCAGAAAAGCAGGAACTGACACCTTCAGATGACCTCCACACAATTGAAAAGTAAACGTCGACTCACAGTTGCTCCTTTATCTCCTGGTTTCCCGTCTTCTCCGGCTGTTCCAGGCTCACCCTGTGTGAAAACAGACGAGTATGGATGGGTTTGAAAATACGACTTACAGCACACGCATCAAAAAACAACAGACAAACAGATGAATGTAATTAGAGCGTGATGGGAGAATCTCACAATCTTTCCAGGAAGTCCAACTGGCCCGATGGATCCCTCAGCACCGGTATCACCCTAAATCCACAACACGGATTGTGTTAGTCTTCAAGTTTTCATTTCTACCAGCTCAGTTTACTTGGGATGAGTGACTGCTGTTGAAATCTAATAGTGCAGCAATAAAATTTGGCATGTACTGCGTGGACATGCCTCGTTAAATAGGAGTTGATTCCAATTACCTTTGCACCAGGGGGTCCAACTACTCCCTGCTTTCCTGGCAGCCCCTACGAACAACAACACATCACATGAGAAGAAAGAGAAAGCTAATGTGTTATTGCTGCTACACCTTTAATCCTGTCAATGTGGGGTGTAAGAATATATACTGTATCAACAGGAAAAGGGTCAATGGGGTAGCATCAGAAATATATACAATTTTTCAAAACTTTTAAATAAGACAAAGAGTCTACAGCCACATTCACGTCAAAAAAGGTAGAGCACAAACCCCTGCTAACCTACTGTATGTGTATACATAACCTCTTTGTAAATGTCATCAGTGGAGGCTCTATAACAATGCATTTTCACCGTGGCTTGCAGATTATTTACTAAGAAAAAGTTCCCAGTATGGAGTGTATGTCAGCCTTCACAATTCATCTAAAACGTGTCTCTCCAGGAAATAAAAGAGAGAACTGCGCAGCGGCTGCCAGAAAACCTAAGATAGATATGGGTATAAAACATACTGTGCTGTTTGTAGAGTCAGTTTGACCGCTCACAGGCAGAGGTAGATGTGCTCTCTGCAGCAGGTTTTCCTTCCCGCTGTGTGTTTGGCTTTGATGTTTTATTTATCTGACCTGCTTTGTGGCTTCAGAGAGGAGCTTGTCCTCCGTTACTTTTCCTTACTTTTCCTTACTTTGACTTACTTTGAAGAATAGAAAATCCAGCTATTCAAAGTCAGAATGACCAATCGCAGATATAATTGACACTAATTGTAAAGTGTAACAGACCGCTTTTGATTTGGAAACACAGTGAATGAAAATAAAATTGGACTTACTGGAATACCCACAATCCCCCTGACACCAACAGCTCCAGGAGTACCAGGGTCTCCCTGTTGAGTTGAAGTTTATGCATAAATAGATTTATATTAACATATACTGTATATTAGTCCATATCATATATGTCTTGTTGGCCACTGCTGACATAGGGCAGTACATGCCTGACAGGAAAGATGATTTGATCTTTGGATACTTTTTCACTTTGCACTTTTCATTAAATGAATGTGACACTATGTAACTTTTGACAGAAGAAATAACAAATCTCCTCTTACAAATAAAAAGTTCAATTCATAAGCAATAAGTTCAAACACACAAATTTTGCTGATACAATCTTTCTTGGTCTGGTATGACCACTAGCTTATGGTGGGTAATGTTAGCAACTGAAGAATCTGGCGTTCAAACATTAGGCTGCAGTTAAGTGAGTATCACGATGGTCTAAACGTTGTATCTCAGGTGTTATACCCTAAAAAGTGAAAATGTGTTGGGGGGGGCTCAATATGTGGATATTTTTGGTAAAAATAAATATACTGGAACAAATATTTGCTGTTGACAATCAGAATTCACCTTGGCTCCATCAACTCCAGGAAGTCCGTCCAAGCCATTTTTACCAGGTACTCCCTGTAATGTCACACCACACAGTTATAACCACGTCACACTCCAAACAGCGGTGAGCTAAAGAATGAATGAGCCACAGAAAAGTTCCTTCAGTCCCATCAGCGTACTTACAACGTCTCCTTTTCCCCCCGCAGGACCCTGCTCTCCTTGAGGTCCCGCAGCTCCCTAATCAAAATCAACGTTTTTAATCGAAACAGCCTTTCAGATAATATGTTTTAATATAATCCAGAATCTAAGTTCACGTGCAGGACTCACATCGTCGCCCTTAGGTCCCTCCAAACCCTGACGTCCACGGATTCCCTCCACGCCCTGAGAGAAGAGATTCAATCAGAGGCACATCTGGAGAGTTAGTATTTAATTACATCCTGCCCTATTGCTCTGAGAGTAAATGCCAAAGAGTAGAGGACAGAGAACTGATCAAACTAAGACTGCTTACAGGAGCTCCAGGGGGGCCGGTGGGTCCTGGGACGCCATTGAAACCAGGAGGACCCTATGAACAGGAGAGGAGTCAGTTTTTATCTACAAATACAATACTACAAATATTTGTATCATCACATGCCAAAAAAAAAATGTGATGAAACTTTGGTTTAACTGACTCTGTCTCCCTTTTCTCCGGTTGTTCCAGGGAATCCAATGGGCCCTCTTTGCCCCTAAAATGACAAAAGAGCATTTTTGTATTATATATATATATATCACTTCCTCCCATAGAGACTCATACAGCTCTGTAATAACACACTTACATCATCTCCCATGCGACCTGGTGGCCCCTGAGGACCTTGTGCTCCGTCTTCTCCCTGTGGAAAAAAACAAACAAGAACAAATTAATTACATTGCGAGAACAGACATAATCATATTAATGTGTTTATAGGCTGCAATCAAATCATTTATGTGCTGCTTGTTCTTGGCGTCAATCTCCTTCCATATGTGCGACCCGTTACTGGAAATGTGAATTCACACAGTTGGTGCAGAGGAACCTTGTTTTGTCAAAGGAAGGGAAGGATATTAAGAAGGAAGCTCATTTGTTGTGAGGATATTTTTCTGTTTTCACTCCCATACCTTCTCTCCAGGTTCTCCATCTTTTCCAGGCTCACCAGGCAAACCTGTATGTCCCTGAAGGCAACAATCAATTGTATTATTTTGTATCAGTTTATCAACAAATGTATTCGATTTGATATTGTTACTGTCACAGCTTAAGGTTATTGTATATTAATTCTGAATTTAAATGTCTAAATGTGTACGAGAGTTTCCCCTCCTACTCAAGTAAATATATATTTATACCCTCAAGCAGCTACTGTTTTAAATTCTTCTCATACTCTATATCTATACTGCTATACTACTACTACTGTTACTTCTGTGAGGCTGCACTTTGGCACAGCTGTGTTTTGAACTGAATGCTAATGTTAGAGTGCTAACAATGCTGAAGCATGATGATGCTGAACAAGCACTGTTTACAACGTCCACCATCTTAGCTTAGTGGGTTAGCATGCTAATATTGCTAATTAGCACTAAACACAAAGGTGAGGGTCGATGGGAGTGCCATTAGTTTTGCAGTCATTTCACTGTAAATGTTATATTGGATACTTTTTTGGATAAAGTGATATCTTGACCTCATGATGCGCTCGATAAAAATCACCAAAGTAATAATAATTCATCCCGTGGGGACCATGAATGTCTGAACAAGATTTCATACAACAATACAAGCAAAAGCAGTTGAGATATTTCAGTCCGGTGCGAATATACCCATTCCTAGCATGGCTACAAATCAATTTGCCTCACATAGACAACCACTCTTTTTATTGCCTTTAATTTTAGTTAAACACTAGTAAATTTACATTTCATGATGTCCAAGTTTGGTTAGTGCTCATTGTCTGGTATGCTTTGCTGTATGTGCAGCTTATGAATTCAGTGTTGTAAGTCACCTGACCCTTGTGAAGACTACAGGAGGAACAGTTACCAACATGGCTTCACTCACAACTAAATATGTAGTCCAAAAACTGTTGTTTTTTATTGACATTGACATTCCTCACCTTCATCCCTGGTAGCCCAGCCATTCCCTGCGGTCCAGCAGGACAGGCAGCAGGACACTGCAAACACACACAGACAGACAGATAGGATCGTAATGAGAGATGGGACGGACAAAACAGACAGACAGATACTCAACGAGCATGGCTGCTGCAGAGCCTCTTAACTTCAATGACTCCATTTGATTAGAAATTCACTGTCACCAATCCAATTACCATGCATCCAGGAAACATTTGGCAGTGTGCAAGACAGTAAAAACACTCACAGCTTCCCCACTTCCCTCATTGCTGGCACCAGGCGGTCCCTAAAACACAGCAGAGTGACATCTAAAACAGCCGCAGGGGGTTTAGATGTTCACATAAATCCACCACAGCAGAAATTACCAGAGAGGTAATGTGAAAAGTGACTGCAGCATGCAACATCATCATACACTCACGATTTCACATTGAAATCTGAGCCCAGGAAGAAATGTACAAGTGTCCAAATAGAGAAGACAAATTAGGATGAGGGTTACTGGGGTTACACCTGTTCAGCAGATGGTCAATATACAGTATGTGGCTGATATTGAACTTTGATTAAAAAGCATGCAGATACTTAACATTCAACGTTGTCAACTTTGGCACGGTAAACAAGATTTGACCAGGCCTATATGGTCTAGGTCTGTGAGAAGCCACTGATGACACTCCACAAGAGGATGTGCGGAGGAATTTAGCATCCCAGTGTCTAAACTCTTTTTCCAAAGAATAAATGTCTGGTTACACTATACTTGTAATTTTTGGCATGAAAAGTGACTAATTCAAAAACAATGATATCAGGTAATATTGATGATCAGCAGCTGTAATCCCAAGTATCTGTATCTGCATCTAGGCTCTCAACTATGGAGGATTTAAAACACCTAAATAAAAATAAATCAGAAATAAAAAGAAATGTAGGAAAAACTAACAATAAATAAGCAGATGTCAACAAAACATGGGTTAGTTCTGGTTCTTACCACAGGCCCTGGTGGACCAGGAGGGCCAGGAAGCCCTGCAACGCCAGGTCCCCCTCTGGGTCCAGGTGGACCCTGCGGGTACGAGAAATATTATCATAACATTTGATATCAAACACATATAAGCAAGCATTTGATATACAACCAAGCACAAACAAAAAGGAAATCCGATATAGAGCTTGTTTGGAAGCAGGATTCTAAAAGTGGATGCATGAGGCCATCTTAACTTGTTACTGTTTTAACTATTTTCAGCGATGGAAGGAGTGCTCAGGTCCTTTAGTAAATGCAGCAATACAACAATGTGTAGATGCTCCTTTACAAGTAAGTACTGTAGTGTCACTTAAAGTTCTTAGAGTACCAAAAGTAAAGTACTCATTCTGCAGGAAAATGTTCCCTGTGACTGATATTATATCTGACATTATAAGATTGATACTGATGCATCAATGTAAGAGAAACATTTTACTGTTGTAGTTGGGCAAGGTGGAGTTAGTTTTAGTTTTTTATATATAGTTTAGTCCAGTGGTTCCCAACCTAGGGGTCAGGCCCCTCCAAAGGATCACAAGATAAATCTGAGGGGTCGTGATTAATGGGAGGGAAAATAAAAATCTCTAATCTTTACTATTTGTGAAATGTTGGATAATTTGACCCCTTTATGTAAAATCTTAAAGTAAGTAGTAAATATAGCTGTGACATACATGTAGTGGAGTAAAAAGTACATTCCCCTCTGAAACAGAAGTATAAAGTAGCATAACATTGAATTACTTAAAGTACAAGAACTTTCAACTTAAGTACAGTGCTTGATCAAATGTACTTAGTTACTTCCCCCAGTGACTATTTTTACATCGGTGCATATCGACATCTGTTCAAATTAAAAATGTTTGTTTATCCCCCACACTTAATTTGAAGTCTGACCTCAGGCCCGATGTTTCCTTCATCTCCTGGGATTCCTGGTTTCCCTGGTGGTCCCTGTCAGACATAGACACACAGCAATTAATACAGCAGCACATTCAGGGCCATGTAAAAGCATTTCAACAATGTTTCAGAATTAAACAATATGTAGCAAACTCATACAGCAGGGCCTTCACTTGCTGGGCCCTGTGAAACGAGAGACAGAAGATACAGTTTAGTCAAAGTATTGGGAGTTTCTTCATTGTCACATTCAGTGTAATTTCCATGCTTGTTGCTTTAATAAGAGATTTTTCCACTTACAGGAGGACCTGCAGGTCCAGGAAAGCCAGGAAGTCCCTGCAATCAGGAGGGGAAAAAATCGGTAACATTGTCTATGTTTGTAAAAATCATAATTCTTATAAATGGATGATTTCTAAGTGATCTAAATGGTTACTCACTCTCTCCCCTACAGGCCCTCTGGGACCCATTGGGCCAGAAGAACCCTGCAGACAATAAACACACAATCACACACAGACAGTATTGGCAGATATTATAAAGAGTGCGTGTCAGTGGATGAGGTGATGTTTCCTACAGCAGCTCCTGGAAGCCCAGGCAGACCTCTCTGTCCAGGAAGACCGATCTCCCCCTGCTCCCCTTTGCTGCCCTAGGAAACAGACACAACAGGAATAAAACAGCTTTATCTTCTTCCTGCATCTCTCTGCACTGTTGCTAAGATACACAGAGGCAGTGACAGTCAACATTTAGTAAATGAAAGGTGGGCTGCTCTCATTGTTTCTTCAACAGCAGCCCAAGCTTGTGTAAGGCTATGCAGATAACAAATGGGTTGGACGGGAAAAGAGCGATGATAACTGCCCTCCAGTTAACCCTCAGGCTCAATCAGTAACAACTGTTAAAATGTTTCATGTTATATATCAGTGCAAATACATTTTGTAGTGTTATTTGTGTTTATATTCAAGAAAAATGACTTTCAAGAAAACTTAAACAGTGTAAAATTCATCATACAGTACTTTGATTGTGGTGGAGGTAAATTTGGGCAGAAAGGATGGCTCTGTCTCTGCACTGAATTCCATGTATTTTTAATTGAAAGAGTGAAAAATAACAATTGTTACAGTAGATCTGCAGCCCTATGTGTAAAACGTAGAAAATCAGGTTCCTTCACCAGATTGGCAATTTCGTTTTCCCAGGACACAGATGGGGAGTGGGATGTCCGGACTACCTTGCGACCCACTAGAAGCAAACAAATGGCTTGAAATCACCACCTCTCACGGCTAGAAAGTGCTGTAGCTTGCTCGTTAGCAAACATTGTCTTAATGGAGACTGCCCATTATTCCGACATCCCATTAGTCTGACACCCCAATAGTCCGAAAAATGTCCCATTGGACCAAAAGTCCATCTGTCTGACAGCCCGTTATGCCGAAAACAAAACTTCCCATTGCTCCGGGGGGTTAGGGTTAGGGTTAATTTGCTTTCGGCATAACGGGCTGTCGGACAGATGGGCTGTCGGACTAAAGGGCCATTTTTCGATCTATTGGGCTGTCGGACTAATGGGATGTTGGAACAATGACATAGCACCGTCTTAATAAGCAACCTACGACTTTCTCTGAGAATTTACGTGACTTTGTGTCAAGCATTTCTGTAATCCTGAAAGAAAGGGATATACAGAACAGGAAAACTAGAAACTACAATGATCTTCTTCTCCATAGACACATTTCCACAGGAAGTAGCCTAAGGGCTAAACTTTGTGGCCCACCACTGCATCACTGTTTCTTTGGCAGTTTTTCAGAAAAAAACACTATGTAGCTTTCAGCCAAATTCACGCTCCTTTGCTTAAAGTAAATTATTTCAGCTATCAACTCAGTCCGGTGTTGCCTGCTATCCCACAGTGCTTTGAGAGGCATTTGTAGTTTACAGAAAATGAAATGGGGAGAACTTTGCATTACATTCAGCAGGCTGTTATTCTGCTGCCACTGTGACCTGGTCTCAGATGAGCAGAAGAAAATGGATTGATGGTTCTGAGTTTACAGTATGCAGAAAAAAAGTATTTAACATAAGCCTGAAAAATTTTGCTCTATGACATAAGGTGAAATCTGAAATTGTGTAATGCTGGCTTTCTACCGTACTTTTTGTATCTTAATTCAGTGTGGTTTAGAGTTCTTTTACCCGAAACTTTATGCAACAAAAACAGCCCAACTCAACCCGAAACCTGATGCTCAGGACTTCAGGGTTAGGGTTTACCTATTTTCAAATGTAAATCATTGAGAAATGTCTCTCCTCTGTCTGACTGCAGATCCTCTATGTCCATGCATGTCATGTGTTACGAATAGATAATGTCCAATGGGAAGAGGGAAAGAGACGGAATTTAGCCAATGGCAGGGGCGTAGCATAAAATTCTTGACCCTGTACATAGACATTTCTCTATGGGCCCCTCCTCGCATCCACGGCTATTCATTGTAGTATCTTTGTGGGCCCTTCTCACACGAGGGACCTGTATACTCAGTCCCCCCCATTCGCATGCTTTGCTTTAGCCTGGCAAGCTAACATTTAGTAATGGATGAAATAAAGCAATAAATATGATTGATTGATTACTTTTAATGTTTCCTAAAAAATGTAACTGGAATTTCAGAGTAAACACTTCTGGCTTGGCTTACAAAAACGTGTCATCTCTACAATAAAATAAATAGTGTGTAATGTCAAGTCATATCACCTTGGACAAATCTGTTTTGAAATTCTGTGAATGTTTGAACACAGAGTTAAAGTGAAGCATTTCCCTTAGGTGTCACATGGCAAACAAACAAATGTACAAGAAGCGGTAGTATGAATTAACAGCCTGCAAAGTGTTTTGTCAGCACATCATTTAGCATTTCATACTTACAGGGAGACCTGGACTGCCGGTAGAACCTGGAAGACCCTGGAGAGACAAACAAAACAACATAGTTAAAGAAAGCAGAGACATAAAGAGAAGAATACCTGTGATTCAGACAATAAAAGACGGTAGCAATTTGTAGAAAGAATGGCTGTTATCAAGGAGGAATACTTACATCTCTTCCATCTCTGCCGTTTTCTCCTGCGGGCCCTCGGGGGCCCTCTGGGCCAGGGGCTCCTGGAGGGCCTTGGACTGATTTGTCAGGCTGAGAGTGGAGACAACTAGTCACTAAATGGCAGTGAAATGACCGAATAAAAACTTAAACTTTTACTTTTAAAGCAATAAAACAGAAAACTGGACAAATGCTCGGACTAAGGAGGTCAAATTAATTTAAATGGTACTCAAATTTTAATGTAACATTCTTAAAGTACATATGTCTTTTTTCAGCCTGCAGACGTGTTTCTAATTTGGGACATTTCAGGTGTAATTCTATATATCTTTGTGCCAACTTGAGTTACAGTCGGACTTTATCGCTGGTCACATGTGAATTGGTGTAGACATGTATGTATGTTCTACCTACACAACCCCAAAACAGCAAACAAACAAAACCACCACCATGAATTAGATTTAGGACAAAGCAATGAGGCAATTAGGCAACCGAAGCACTGAAGTAGATTATTGGTTTAAAATCACAAAGCAAAAAGGAAGTAGAGTAGATAAATAAATACCTCAGCATTGGCATACATCTGAAGAAGCAAGAGAAATCAGATAAAGGGAGAGTTAGTGAAAGTAGTCACACCACCCTCACCAAAAGTGTCAGCAGAAGCGCACCTGCTCATAATCATAGTAGTAGTAGTAGAGTATATCATGCTGTCATTTGAATATACAGCCCATAGTACTGTACCAACACTCCCCATGTACAGAACCACCTCACAGCTGGATGCAGGAATGTTAGCCTGAAATCTAATAGAGCGCACCAGGCCAGGAAATATGTCTGTCTATAGTGAGTTGGAATACTTGCATCTTGATACAAGTGACTGAATAGAAACACTCCAGCTAATCCTAATTCATTGCACAGCAGACTGTATGCAGAATGAGATGTGAGACAACAGAGTGGCATTTTCATTATAGTCTACAAGCAATTTCTCTGAGGCAGAAATCTCATTAATTGTGCTAAAGCTACACCAAAATGGATATTTAGTCATAAAAGATATCAACTTTACACAGCCTTACATAATGTGTGTGTGTTTTCAGGATACCATTGTCCTACCTTTCCTTTTTATACATTGTCGTGTATACAAATTTTAATCAATCTTCCCACATCAAATACTTTCTCACTGATTACTGACTGATCCAATTAGTTTACACTGTTAAATGATAGATGCCAAAATGGTTGTATTTGCAGAATTGTTCATATGAGGGTAAAAAATACAGTGCGTTGGGAATATAGCACTATATCAACTACATTTGGATGTCGTTACTTTGAATGATGAACTCTGGCTGACTGCAGGGGGTTAGGGTTAGAGTTAACTGTAGGGAGAGTGTGTGTTTTCGGATAAATGGGCCGTCAGAGCAATGGGCCATTTTTCGGACTATTGGGCCATGGGACTAATGGGATGTCGGAACAATGGCATGGCACCCTAAATTTGAGGTAGTAATAGTCACCTATAGTTAGTAAGCCTGCTGACCCTCCATCGTAGCAAAGGGGGATAACTGAATGAAACAAAGCACTTTCCACAAAGAGTTTTTTCTTAGAGTACAGTCTGTTTGGTTTTGCCAGCTTGCTGTTCCTCAGCAACATGGGTGGAGAACCATGAACCACTTTTAATGGTCTAAAACAGCAGGCAGCAGGTGTTATATTGCATTCCTGTCAGCTGATGATCCAGTAGCAGCAGGTAGTGTGCCTGTACTAGGAAAGTTATTTCAGGCAGGGCAACATATGTAACCGGTTATATCATTTTCTGTTATATTACATCATGTACCCATCACTGAGACTTTTAATTCATCGTATACCAATTTTTGTGTGGGCAAAGTCAGTACAATAACTTTTCAGTTTAGATATAACCATTTAAAACCATGTTGTTGTTGGGGGGCTACATGTGGTAGTTGTTGTTTTCATGTTGCAGAAGCTGCCAACTAACACAAGTGGCACATGCTTTATTCTGTGCTGGATTGGAATGAAATGGTAACCACAAAACTCTGGCACTGTGCACACTATGCAGGTTGGGTTTCTGATCTCACACTTTTAATTTGATCAAACTTCCTCTTTGTTCTTTAAGTTTGCCAGTTAGCTAACTAGTGTTGGTGTTTTGGCTCCATGCACTGAGGTCTAACACAGTAAATGAGATCATGTCTGCTTCATCCTCCAAGAAATGTTTGTAGAAAGCCAATCTGCTGTTTGACAATAAAAAGAAATCTCTAAAAAAATTTCCAACTTGCAAATTGTTTTGGATGAACTGCAACTTCTGGATGTACTAGAGAAAACTGCTTGGCAGAGTATTTGTTACACTTCTGGAACTCCATCTCAGCATTTCTGCCCTGTTTTCTTTCAGCATGCTGGAGGCCCTATCAACCTGGATAAAACCACAAACCACAGCAGATGCTGAGCAGATCCGAGTCCTTGTTACTGTACCTCGGTGGCAGGCAGCTCATTGCAGCTCTCTCTCTGGGCTCTCTTTGGGTCACAGTGGATCAACATCCACTGGAGTTCAAACTGAAAAGAGATGTTAATGTTACTGCAACTACAACACTATGCATTCATTTTCAGATGTGATATTGACAAAGAATCTTGAAATGCGTTGTCATGGTACAGTTATTTCTTCGTAGTTTTGAATCAAAGCCCTCTATGGGTCGTTGAGCTTGATTTTCCACCCATGCTATTTTCTGCAGGGATTAAGATTTTCTTTTTTTCTACTGGAACCCAGCTGAGCAGCTTTGCTGTGACAGCAGCACTTTAGAATTATAGCAGAGCTAAGCACACATATAAACCTGAACGTGTTTGTATGCAGAGAGCACCATTTTCACTGATGTAGCTTGTAAGGAGAGTCAGCAAGCATGATTAAATGCAGCAGCCAATTCTCCATCCTCGCTTACCACTACGGAGGCGTCGGGATCAGCATCCAGCCTGCCAATAAGAGTGTCTCCCTCTGTGTTGATGGGGCCTTTGCCCTTGATGGGTTTCTGATCCACAGGCTGGCAGTCCACGTAAAGAGTGACCTGGTCGCGTTCCACGCCAATCATCACCTTGTGCCACTTGGTGTTGAAGAGCACAGAAAGGCCAGGGAAGGTGACGGTCTGCAAGTATCCGTCAGCGCCCATCAGGAAGTACTCCAGAGCCTGCTGGTCGCCATTCAGCCTCAGTCCGGCTTGTTTGTTGCTGTCTTCATCCACTATTTGCCAGACATTCCACACCTTGTTCACTGTGTTCTTGATCATGCGGAAGGTCACCATGAAGGAATACTCGTCAGGGAAGCCACGAGGAAAGTTCAGCCTGAGAGGGAAATTAAGCACAGGGGTTCAAATCAGCTGAGGTATCACAGTAGAATGTTCCAGTTTGAGAGAGAAGATACTTGTATTGAATGCCTCTCCAGGGAAAGGCTCAAAGCCATCTCTCAGCCAGCCAGGAAATAATTCTCAAAATATCTTTTATGTCAAAGTTAATTCATAATAAACACAAAATAAACACCACTCAGCAAAACTATCATAAAATCAAGCACAAGACATGGATTAAAAATAACTTAGAAGCCTCGCCATCACTGTCTTTGAGAGTCAAATACAAATAAATATATGCTACATGCTTCAAAAAAACATGCTATTATATCACAAATGAGATACTGTGAAAGATGCTGCCTGAGTGCATAAATCAGTGCTTCAATTACAACATGCAGTCCTGGTTAGCATCCACAGTCTGGTGCTTTCTGCATTTTTAACAAGCCAGATTCTCGGTAGGTGGTGCATTCATAGATGGGAGCTGCAGCCGGACTTTTACCATCTTGTAAACGATCAAGGTGAGGCAATAAAAAAAGAGTTTCCTGTAAGCCAATAAAACAAATGAAGACCACGCTCTAGCTTTGCCTGAGGTGAAAAAGTCTTAAGTATGTGCTGCTTTTGTCCTGCAGAAAAAAGGGAGGGAGTGCAGCATAAGGCTTGCTGGCAGGGACGGACTTCAAAGCACAGTCTGTGCCACTGGACCTGTGGGGGAAATAAACATGTATTTACATTCAGCGTGACAGGCCCGAGTGGCGTAGATGCAGGGTGCCAGCGAGTTACATAACAGCTTCTAAGGAAAGCTGGCCTGCAGGAACAGATTAGCCAAAACAGACTGGAGCAGGCACACTGGGAAACACCAGGAGACGTCTTTGGTTATATAAAGTGGTGAAGTCATTAACCTGGACACTCTGTTCTGAAACCAGTTTTGAAATTTTGTCTTGAACAGCGTTCACTTGTGTTAAGATGAAAATGTCTCTGTTTTGATACTGCAGTTGCTAAGCAGGGCTGCATCATGCACTGGGCCACATGGGAAGCTGCCCTGAAAGACCCTGAAACCCCCAGGTTCACTATGTGTCATTTGGTTTGTGATAATTTGATTGAAAAAGCAGGGGCACTCCACCAAGTTTATTATTGTTTATTATATAAAAATATAAAATATTTATTATTATATTATTTCCCAATCTTGAGGCCTTTCTTGTTTAGAGGCCAAAATCTAGTTTTACATACAGTACTATGGGTCCAACATATATGATTAGTTTCGATTCAATGTTTTGTCTATAACAAGTCACAAAATGCCAATAATCGATTCCCATAACCCAATGTGATGTCTTCAAATTGCTTGTTTTGTCTGATCAGCAGTCCAACAAGCAAAATTGCTGTCAATTTTCTGCTTAGACTATGAGATTATTTGATTAATTGATTTATTGTTTCAAAATAACATACCTTTTTTTCAGAGGGGGTGGGATGTCTCAACAGGGGCCCACCGCTTATTTTTGCTCCAGGGTCCCCAAGTGCGTTAATCTGGCCATGTTGCTAAAACTAACCTTTAATTATAAACTAGGGAAACAGGAAGCCAGTGCTGTGTTTTTTCAGTTTAAACCTTTAAAGGAGTACATACAACAGAAGATAAATCACTTCCAAAAAGGCATGGTGAAATGTGTCTATTTCCTGTAGATATAAAGGGCTTCAAGTAGGGTCCAAAAAGTATTTTTCCAATCCCACACTCACTCACTCACACACACAAAAATACCTCTACTCTGTCTTTGTGTCTAAGAGATGCCAAATAGGTTCAGACATGTTTTTCTTTTCCAATTATATGCTGTTCGCCATGCAGTAACATCTGTGCCGGACCTGTAATAATGCAACACCTGCATCAGGAGACCCTGCTCCCTCTCAACATTTGTGTGTTTTATCTGTTTTCTTTTAAACCCTCTTTACTGTACTTACATGGTTGGAATTTGGAAGTTGGCCTCCCTGTCGAGGCGGTAGGCCACCTGGAGGGGAGTGGAGCCGTCCACCTTCCTCACACCTTTCAGAGGGATCACATCCAGCTGGAACTGGGTGATCAGATCAAAACCTACAAAGGATAATGTATGACATATATGATGACGGTGATGTAACAATGATCAGTATCAGCTGCTGTATATTGTGTAGCAGGAGTGATCATTAGCGCTATGATACAATAACAAAATGCTACTACATGTATAGAATTATAAATAATAGTAGATGCACTAATGATAGTGGAATAGTTGGAGAGGCTGATAAAGTGTTTTGTGCGTGTAGCATTATGACTTTATGAGTGTTATTGCTAGCATTATTATGTAGCCATGATCCTTTAATGTGTTAGATGATGGACTTAAATTCAGGAGGTTAATGTTTTTATCTTTCTGAATAAAATGTCAGCATGCTAACATGCTGATATTTAGCAGGTATAATGATTGAGCCGTGTTAGCATGCTAACATTTGCAAATTAGCAAGAAACACAAAGTACAGATGAAGCTTATGGGAATGTCATTTGTTTAGCTGGTATTTGGCCATAAACCAAAGCACTGGACAAATTGGAATTTAGGCCTGATGCTGGCGCTAGATGAAAAGTCAGGGGATCACCGAAATCATTACAATTTATCCTGAAGGGAGCTTCATCCACTAATGTCATCCTCATGGTGGTGCTTGAAGAAAAGTCAGAGCATTACCAAAGACATTGGGATTAATCCTCTGGGGAACATGAGTGTTTGTACAAAATATAATAGGAATCCATCAAATAGTTGTTATATTTCAATCTGGACCAAAGTGGTGGACCGATCAATCGACTGAGAGCCACTAGCATGGCTAAAAGCTATTTTGGTAACAAAGCATAGCATTGGAGCATTTTGTCATGATGATGTATAATTATTTCACAGTTACAGGAAATGCTTACGATGAGATCGCAAAATGAGGAAACAGAATAAAACTAAACTAAAATAAAAATAATGAATCCCATGTGAAACAAACAACTTTTCTATTTAACAATGCATCCAAACCACAGAGCAGAATGTGTGCAGATGTGTTGAAGGAGTGAACAGTGGTGAGCAATTACAATCTTGCTGAGTTTGAACTGTTCCAACTAAAATTCTGTAAAGCTCAAGTGGAACATTTTATTTGCCTCATTTGAAATCTAAAGGTGTCTTGAGGCATTAGGTGGCCCACCCTGTTCAACTAATTAAACTTACCACCCCCCTTTGGATAGTCTATTTTCTCTTTTAGGGATTTTCGAGGCGTAGGCTTGTGGTTTCACAACAACTTCAACTGCTGCTTTTACTTTTGTTTGATTATAATCCAACTATAGGTCATTACCTGGAAGGTCATCTTGTCCGCTTCTCATTGGTGGGCAGACGGTATCACCATCCAATCGGTTGAGGTCTAATTCTGATAGGACAAAAANAAAAAAAAAAAAGCAATAATCTTGTTATGCTTGTTCTTTGCTGAATTTGACAAATGCAATATATTAGTCAGTTTAATTCAGTTGCCGTATTCCAGGACACAGATACAAGGGAAAAGCAAGCTCTTTAATGTCAGAGTGGATTAACATCACAATGCACTGTGATGCATTTTTAATGTGAGTTTCTCTTACAACTACACTTACAGTGCTTCGCATATTCACACATTCCAAAGCACGGACACGGACTAATCAACATAGTCTTT
Organism: Oplegnathus fasciatus; assembly: GCA_003416845.1. NCBI lineage: Eukaryota > Metazoa > Chordata > Actinopteri > Centrarchiformes > Oplegnathidae > Oplegnathus > Oplegnathus fasciatus. The sequence continues at coordinate 1,196,651 of NTHP01000076.1, read as the reverse complement.
GAGATTTATGATGCAGACTGCTCAGACACCTCTTGTGATCCAAATATGTCACCAGAGATGGAAACATAATGGTGATAAATATGGCAGCTAGTGTTGCATGACTGTGGCCAAAGCCATATGTCATCACAAACATTTTAGAAGGTCAGTATGGCAGGTGGGCCACTTTCCTTTTTATTTATGTGTATGATTTATCAAGATGGAAGTGTCCTTTGGTGGAAACTGCAACCGGCAATACATCACACTGCCATTTGATTGCAGCTTTCATCATTACTACAATCTATACTTTTATGTTTTTTTAATCAACAAAATAAAAGACTGGCCTAGTTTCCCATTGCCATTAACAAATTTGTTAATATAAATGATGTGTGAATTCAGAAAAGCTTATACTTGATAGAATACGGACTCATTCAGTATCAACACAACAGCTGTTTAGTACTTGGTACACATTTTGCAGGTCCCAAGACATGTTTGAAAAAATAATCAAAGAATTCACTGTCACTGGGGTTTTTCATAGAGTGGAAAATTAATTCCTGGGATGTGTCAGAAGAGGGCGCTATCCCTGAGACGCTATGCTGCTGTTATAAGGGGAAAAGCCTCTCAAAGAACTCCGTGAAACGAGGGTGGTGACAGCCAGAGGGCCTCCCCAGTCAATAACCTGAGTCAGCTCATTTACAGTGAGCAGCGTGAACACAACACATCTGGAAGCCGTTCACAGATCCCACACAACTGCTGAGAAATGAGATAAAGCGGTGAGACGGTATTTATAATCCCATACTTACTACCACTAAACACTTGTCTGACTGTGCATGTGGGCCTCAAGTTGTTAAAGTTACTGCCTGCCGCGGCATTGTGCTCAGAAAAGCCAGTCATTAGTGCAATGAGCGGGAGATGAACCACAATTAAGATGTCACATGCAGTTGCACGTGCGCGCTTTGACAATGAGGCGGATATCAAAAAGCAGTACACCTACTGTATCTGACACTCACTGCGCATTCATGTTAGATTTATCGTGTCCCCAAACAACAGCAGAGAACGGGCTTGTGATTATCAGAGGGGACATTTAATCTGATTTAATCCTACAACACAGACCAGCACAGTGTGTCTGCTATTTCTGGCCTTTGCTTTGTGAGTCCTGATAAAGAGAATGACCTAGCAACAGTCAACATGCGGGCGTTAACATTAACCTGAGTCCTCTATGTCTGTGTTTACAAGACAAACAGTGTCACAGTAATGGTGGCATTCATGCAATATGCGGTACACTGACTTTGTGATGTGTCAATGATTGTGCATTGCACTGTGGGTGACTTACGTCCAAGTGCTGGAGCGAGGAGGAGGGACAGCAGAGCCATACAGACAGGGGAGTACGCCGACATCGATAGATGCCACGGCTGCTTTCTGTTCAGGAATGACGGAGAAAATCAGTATTCAGTCGTGCATCTAATTCTCTTTGACAGTTTCTTTGAATCTGAATCAATAAAACACCACAGGGATGACATGAAGCACTTTGCTGGTGTCCTCTGTGCTCATCCCGAGCACACAAATAGAAAGAAAAACTCCATGTCGTCCCTTCAAACTGTGTTTGCTTTGCATTCCAGTGAAGATATTAAAGATTACTGTTAAAGGGGATTTGACAGTAAATGTCAGGTGAGAAAGTCGTGACATCACATAGAGGTGAAGAAACTGTAAATGCACGGCTGATAACCTTGGAGGAGTCAGAAGGGAAAAGGAGGAGGAGGGCCGATATCAGGGCATTTTTTCTCAAAAAGTCTCAAAACCAAGTAAGTTGTGATGGCAGCTAAAGAGCTACTAGGTAATGTTTTTCCAGTTTACTTTTAGAAGTGTTGTTTGCTAACTAATCTTAAGGTAACGTTTTAATCAGTTATGACCAAAATGTGTTGTATTCTTGTTTTCAGTCAGCTTCAGTAACATAGTTGAGATGTAGCTACATGATTTCTAAAAATCCTTCCAAAACACAAATATATGGGATATGTTTTGAAAATGAGCAGAAATCTTGCTAAAACACATCTGAGCTTTATAAATGAATTAAATGAATTCATTTATCAATGACATGAATAGGTGCCAAACACACATTTAAAGAGAGGTGACTTCCCCAAACAAAAGACACAGAAGAGAAGCAGGGATGACATTAAATGAGAAAAGTTGATCTACAGGAGAATAAATATTTGAAAGTAATACAAAATGCCCAAGAGCTGTACTGCATCACATTCCATTATATTATAAACTGTCACCTGGTGCCTGAGTTTTGTGTTTTTGTTCACATTTCCACCATAAATTGATGCAGAAAAGGCACAAATTGGTGCATAAAAATTCACCAGAAAGCAGGAATGTGACAGAACGTGGTTCCTTAGCCCCGCCCATTCAGGTCTAACTTAACCAATCAGATCATTTCTGCCCTCAGAGCAGCCTTGTCATCAAGTCAGGGACAGATTGGTGTTTTCTCCAAACTAGTCTGTCTTCAGGATCGCTTTCTTGCTGAGGGCTTGGATCACTATAATTCTTCGGAATCATTTACATCAACATTTACTGAATGTATAAATAAACATTATTTACTATTACTACTAATATTACTGCTATTATAAGTGCAGGCGTGTTTGCTGCTCCACTCAAGCAGCCTTATATCTGTATATGCACTTTTAAACAATGGTGAAGGTAGATGATAAATGACAGCGATAGCCGTACAGCTTTTCCAAGGTGGTCTTACACAGCTGAACAAGTGTCTATGCAGTGGTACATTTTGTCCACACTTTCACTAGCATTAGTACTCCCATCCTTTAGCTTCTTTTACGTGTGTCCTGAGTTGTGACAGCTTTCCACAGCACTCCCAAATCCATCATCAACATGACTGATAGTGATAGTGAAGACTCTTTTCCTAAGGCAAAGGTTGTAGCTCGTCAATCTGAGAAATGAATGAGGCAGGGGAAGTGTTACTGAGGGCGCAGCCCATCTCCAGCATGTGAACTCTCTTGCAAATGTGTGTGTGAGTGCACCGTCAGAGAAATGACTAATGGCTAAGTCAGCAAGGTCTCTTCAGAGGAGGCGTTGGGCTCTAACACTATGCCCTTCACGTTAAAGGAGCATCACCGGAGCCCCAGTGGGGCTGGCTGTCTGCCTTCCACGTCGATCCATCCACCGTCTAGACCGGTGCAACGATATGTCACTGATGAAATGTGAAATGACGAGAGGGAAGCTTTCTGCATCGAACCCTTCAAATTTACAAATCCAGAGTTATTTCAGAATAGTTTGACATTTTGGGAAGTATGCTTATTGGCTTTCTTGCAGAGAGTTAGACGAGATGATTGATAACGCTCTCATATCTGTCCATTAAATATGAAGCTGACAAAGTAAAGAGATTTTAGAGAGCGCAGTAAGCCTCGGGAAATGAACAGCAGTGAGTACATCATCAGTGGTTCTAATTTGGAGACTATCCTGAGCCTTACTGATGAGTTAGCAGTGAGCCACAATCTGTCAGCTCTACAGGTGTGCGCTGCGATGAGATTTCATGCTAATAGAAGTTTTTGTATTGTTACACTCGTCACTGAATTGTAAAATGTCCTTGTAACTGTTGAATTCTTCCAGAAGGCAAACGTTTTCTGCTGGAGGGAACGGAGCTGAGCGGTTTGGTGCAGTCTCTCAGGTTTTTTAGTTTGAAAAAACTCTTAATTTACCCAGAATTCATGGCAAATTAGTCCTATTTAAGATCATCGAGAGCTGGACTGCTTTAAGAAACAGATGAATCATAGAATTCAGAGGTCTGACAATTAGTTTGATCTAAGCCATGGTTAAAGTCTATCTCTGTGAAACCAGCTCCTGGCTGTAGCTTCATATTTAACGGACAGATGTGAGAGTATCTAACTCACAGCAATAAAGCTAATGAGCGTATTTCCCAACTATTCCTTTAAGACAGTCATCCTTTAAGCCTCACAATATTTAGTCGAAAGAGTGGGAAGACAAAGATGGAATCAAAATCAACAAATGCCTCGCCTTTTCCCTTTGGTACAAAATGAATATAATTGTTTTCAGGTGACATCTGTCCTCACATTTAGGCTAACACAGCGACAACCTTGGAAAAACCAGTGCTGCTTGAGGTTTTTTTTGCAGAGCAGGCAAAGAAATTGTTCACTGTAAGTAATGACATGAAAACTGATTAAGAAAGTTGACAGCTGTCTTAATGTAGGCTTTGAGCTGCAGGCACAGCTTCTTCTTTTTACATGAAATGCTGTCAAACATGCACCCATATCACATTCACTGTAAGTATAAATGTGTGTAATGTGCATCCTGCACGATTAAAGGCCCTCTTTTAGAGTTGTGGTTTCACAGTGCTGCCACAGTTCAAAAGTGAATACAATACTTGCAAAGACCAAAAAAATCCCCAAATATATTCCAGTAAATGTCCCGTCATAAAATCAATCAGTCAAGTCAATTAGGTAATGACAAGTCATCTACTTTAATTCCCGACATTCATCAACATTTGATGGGACTTTCCCTTCGCTGCCACCCACGTTGTGATGTCCCGTAGGTGTTCACCAGAATGCTGAGAGTGAGCCAACACTCCTGGCCTGATTTCTGCTCTCTCATTTGTCTTAATTGCCCCAAAATGGATCGCTGTTGAGCGTGAAGCAATCAGCTGTGCAGTTCGGTCATGATTGTTGCAGAAAATGTGCGGACAAGGACTCTGAGCGATAGATGTGTGAAAATGTCTCTCCAGATGATGATGCTGTAGGCATCAATCAAACATTTATTCATTCATAATCAGCTTTTCCCTACAAATTAAACGGAAACACTGAAGGGCTGAAGAATGGAAGCTTGGTGTTTATCATTTAAGAGCTTTTTCCTCTTTTACTTTGTTGAAATGTCACGCAGTAGAGGTTTATAGGCTACATGTGTGTGTGTGTGTGTGTGTGGGCCAGATTAAAAGGCAAATGGCCAGCTTCTTTAATCTATATTAAGCTACAGATCTTATTGCACCCATAAAGCCACTGAGTTGTCAGATAGCTGCACAGAGGAAAATGTAAATGTTTCCTCCTTCGAAATTAAGGTGAAAAATACACGATTAGTGAACACCCAGTCTGAAATGGGTCTTCATTATTATGGAAATTGCACAAAAAGCTCAAAGACAAAGGTTGCTGATGAAGAGCCCCTGACAGACATTCAATATGAGATATTTACCTTGTCAAACCAGAGCTGAGGAAGGCCATGTTTCACTCCCCTCCGTGATGGGAGACAGACAGGCTCAGCAACGAGGCACAGTGGTGAGATGCAGGAGCAGAAGGAGCCGCAGATATGAAATTCCCCCCTGAAGTCAGTCCTACCTGCGCATGTTGAGGACTGACGGAGAGGAGCGGCGCAGGGGATGCTCAAGCATTTTCTGAGGACACATAAAAGTTTGTTCAATGGGTTCCCATTGGCCAGGAGTTCCTGAGGAGGTGGCGACTACATTTTATTACCAACACTTAAAAAGATGCAGAAGCCCATGGGCCTCTACCCCACCTCTGCTTCTTTTCTTTACAGTGCCTCCTAATGACACGTGTGCCTGTGTGTAATTCTCTTAATAATTATCGTCAGTATAGGGAAGAAGCAGCCAGTGAGTGATGAAATGTGGATTTGATAATCACGTGTACTCATCAGTGTAGCTGAAGAATGCATGTTAGCCTGTAGTGTTGACATGAAGAAAGCCTTGTTATTACCTGAAGGGCCCCAGGCAGTCATGCTGTTTATGTATCCTGCGTGTTATGTAATTGATTCTATGGCGTTTGATCTGTGCTTTTTGCTGCACTTTAGAAGATCTGAGAGCCTGAAATGAGCTGCGATGGGCTGCAGGAACATCACATTAACCCAAATCAGAAAATACTCTGTGACGTTCTTTATTGCTCCGACTTTACTTCGCTTGTACAGACATTTCTTACAGGAACAGCCTCTTTCATCCCCAAAAGATTTTTCGGCTCATATGATACACAACCATTTTGAAGTGACAGAAACGTCTTTGCCAGTGGGTAAAGATCCCTCTGAAGCACATAACATTTGTGTTTTAAAATCATGAATGTGCTACAAATTTCGCAACACCTGCTTCAAAGGAAAAGCAACTGGACATATTCTTATGAGGGTGCATGCCACAGCGTAGACTTAAATATTTCCCAAATATTTTTATTCCTAAGACTGTTTTCCTGTGTGTGTATCTTGGATTATTGCTTTATTGATCCTGGCAGTTGCTGTCCGTGCTATATGATATGATATTAGGGATCAATAACCTCACAGTCATCTGATACTCTGCAATTTACTACAACCATGTTACTGTATCTTATTGCATGAATTGATTGTTTTTGTAGCTACACCACAATGCTTGCCTGAGAGAGCTGTAAGGGAAACATGATACAGTGACTGGGCCTCCTCAGAGATCTGGCAGAGAGATCATGTGTCCAGCCTGGATAATTGAGAGCTCATGCTCTCAATGAGAGAGCGGGCACAGACAGTGCGGGCAGAGGGAAAGAGAAAACAGTTTGTGATTATTCATCCACGCGGTAGGCCCCATGACTAGCACACTTGTGACCTGGAGTCACACACACCAAGGCTCCTCAGTCAGAGGAGCTTGATACTGTTGTGGAAATGTAAAAACAGGACTGTTGGGGTCACAAAGCTACAACAAGCTGTGGTCCACCAAAATGTAGGAAATAACACCTTTGCACACCCCGGTAGGTTTGGGATGTAGTAAAAGCTTTGCGGTGTTTAGTGTGGTAGGTGTAGATTTATGTAGCTGTAGCATTTAAAGATCTTGACCTAAACAAACAGCTGGCTGGTGGTCATGTTATCCAGCTAGGCAGTAAGGTAATACGGGAAAGCGTGCGGCCAATATAAATGTTAAGTAGTGACTAGCTGTATGCAGTACATGGAAGGGGACATTTTGAAGCGTGGATTTGGGTTTCCTGCTCACCACAGTAGAACTGGTTGAGTTTTGATGTGTGCAAGCACTCAGCAGACACCACGACTGTTAACACACTTTCAAACATACACACATCTCTTTAAAGTTAGCTTGTTTAACTTTTGCTGAACAGTGGAAACTGTGGCCACGAGTCACATTATGAGATAATGTACATTTGAAAACCTAGTGGAACAGTAGGTAACAGTCATTAAGTTAGCAAAATGACTCTAACGTTGCTTACACAGATTGCAAACTTTAGCTAACATGAGCCATCATAGCTACTGGTCATACCAGACCACACCAGAGTATATTGAATTTTATGAATTACAAATTTAAACTTTCATTTGTAAGAGGACTGTGTCATTTCTGCTTTCTGAAGTTAGTCTCGCTTTATGCATGGAAAGGTCAGGACATGTTTAGCTTTGCATGAAACTGGAGGTAGAAGGAAACAGCTAGCTTGGTAACTACTGTTCAAAGTGACAAAATTCACCAGAAACTGTGATGGTTACTGTTTGCCACTAATGCTAGCTTGTACAAGACACTCTAGATTTGCAGGCAAGGAGTAAATGTAACAAGAAAACAGTGGTGGTTAGTTCTTAAGGTAATATTATCTTTACGCAACTTCACGTTTACTGTTACTGAGACCTTCAATATTGCTGCTAGATCATTATGTTAAAGGTATAACGAGTAGGATTTGTCAGTTACTGTTTGTAAACGCAACATTCAAAGTTGTCAATGCGGGTCATAAGTGATGACTGAGCAGGGTTATTTTTTTACGAGTCTACACATTGTTTTTTAGGAAAATCCTACTTGTTATACCTTTAAGGGCAGTTTTAGTCTTAGTCTTCTGGCAAAAATGCACGTTAGTTAGATATTAGTTGGGCACAAGTGCCATTAAACCACTGCAGAAGAAGAGGGCGTAACGGTATGACATAATTAGAAAAGCGACAGTCAAACCTCAAATAAGTGAAAATGATGTGCAAAATACGATGGCAATATATCATTTATGTTTGTTTCATGTATTAATGTAGAGGAAGGTTACAATATCTTCATCGCTGCCGCTATTTTTCTTCTCTTTAGTGGAGGTTAAGTCACATGGACATCATGATTTATTCGCTAAGTCTGTTTTCATTGCACTTTATTGTCACATTCTGTTTTCATCGATACACCAACTTTTCCACCTCAGCCAAGCGTAAAAACTCTTTTGCTATATTTCACTTTTTAAAAAAAATTTATGGATGAACAGCATTCTTCCAAAAGATATTCCCTCAGTTGGTGTTTTGATGATGATGGAGAGCGCTGTCTAACACGTCGGTCCAAAATCTCGCATAGGTGTTGAATTGGGTTGACATCTGGTGACTGTGGAGACTATAGCATATGACTCACATCATTTTCATACTCATCAAACCATTCAGTGACCCCTCGTGCCCTGTATGGAAGCATTTGCATTCATTTATTATTCATTTATTTATTTTTTCTGGTATTTGTCACACGTCTGTACACAACATTAGTTTGTCATTGTTGTCATTGACATTATGAACTGAGTTGAGGATAAAGTGGTGTGTCTGCTCTCTGGGGATGTAATGTAAAGAGGGAATGATCACACTTTTCTGCCAAATCAAATTAAATGCAGCTAATATGGTATAACCACAGGAACCACTGCTATCTGCGTTATGCATTTATAGACCAGAAATAATCATCTAAGTCTGATATTGAACTGTGTAAAAAATTTGTGTCCTTGCTGTGTAACCTCTCTGAAATTCCTGCCAGTTTTTTTTCAGACTATATGGTCATCTGGGCTCTGGCAACCATCTGAAAAAGAAAAAAAAAATCGATAGCGCTTCTCTCTTAATCAAGAGTGCTCGGAGCTTATGGCAGAGTGCCATGAGAGAAAAGCAGCAATTGACTTTGGGTTTTTTAAGGGGAAGGTGAAGCTGGGAACAGAGGAGGAAAACAGTCATCCTGCAGGGGTTCACTTGGTGCATCAGAGACAAAAACACCCAAAGAGACTGATACAGAAAACTCGTTTTCCGATTGTCGACAACTGTTCAACACGCAGTTACCAACGCCAACAGCTTATGTGTCGTGGACATTTTTATTCATTTGTAGTTACATAATCCTCCCCTCCCCCTTAGCTGACAAGTGATTAGTCTGTGAGGAGTTGTTTAACCAGGACAGATGGCATTTTAATTTTAGTACCTGACTGCCAGGAACAAACGAAACAGTGCTGGTTAGTGGTTGTCTATCTATTGTTACTTTGCTGACATGCGATTCATCCAAGCAATAAAATCTACATTAGATATCTGATCAGTTTCACTCCTTGGATCCTTAAAAGGGCGAAACTAAAATATAACATTTATTCTTTAAATTTAAGCTTTGTTTTATCAAGTGCTGTTTCCATCAAGCTCCTGACTAACACACTTTATGTGTAAGTGCGTTTAATGCTTTGTAACAATCCAGTTATTCATCTTCTTGCCCTGTAATTCACTTATTCTGGAGTCTTTCATGCACGTTTACCCTTAAAGGTCTGTGGGAAAATTAATTCTTGACTTCATCCTTGATAACTGTAAAGAGATTTCACTGCACTTTGCCAGATTAGCCTGTCAGAGGGTCCTTGAGCAAAAAGGAGCTGCTGGGCCCCTATTAACTCCCTCTACCTCCCACTGTGTAATGTGTACAATTTTATCTATGCTGGAATACCACCTGGCTCCAGATTTGCAGTGTGGTAATTTGATTAAACACATTAATTTAGGAATATGCAACAAATAAACACAAAAACTGAGACTATGAAATGTCTTACAACTAGATTTAACACAGAGACTCAAGACTAAAGCATGACCCACATTAAAGCTGCACTAATCAATATTTTTACATTAATAGTGGAAAAAATGACTATGTGTAATGTGAAAGCTGTTGCTCGTAGTGACAAACCCACAGAGAATGACCTGACTCTGCAGTTCCCCTCAGCTTTAGAGAGCGTTTTAGCATCTTTTGGCTCATTGTTTTATGGCCCACAACTTTACTGTTTTGGTTCAGTCTCACTGCTCTCATCAACCATGTTTCTGGCAGCAGGCAGCTGTTTTCAGCTCAGATAAACCCACTGTACACTACCTGCCCAGGACCAAAAGACAGACAAACTTAGCAACTAGCTGGTGAATATAGCTAGCTCTTTAGCTGTCAACAGCCAAATATTTCCATCATGTTGGTGGAGACCAAAATACAGCTAACTAGAGAGTGAATATTGGACTTACATTTGACAGGTGGCCAAGTGACACCAATGAATGCTAATTTGAGTTGCTCTGTGTGTGTGCTGGATTTGTAAATACAAAAGGTTGCTAACACATTCGCCAAAATAAATGTTATGTGTAATGTGTTCACAGCTGAACCCAAGAGGCTAAAAAAAATCAGTTAACGCAGGTTTAACGTCTTTATCATGTTGATACTGATACTGGTGCTTGAGTGGCGCATATTCCCAAACACATTTTCATTTTAAGTTTGCACAAACCAGTCGGCAGCAGGGCCCGCTTTGCCAAGTTAGTCCATACTTGACCTTACATCAGGTGACTTAAGGTCATTTTGGTTTTTTGGTCACTTTGGGAATATTTTTGTTTTTAGATAGGTACATTTAGTGTAACTTTCAATATCAATCCTTTCAGATGGGGTGCCCATAGACAAAAACCTATTACCACAGTGTTCCCATAACAATTTTATATCAACTACAGTTAAAATTTGAAGCCGGGAACTCAACAATGGGCCAGGAATGAGCTTGTTATCTATTGGACACCCATCAAAAAGAGTGGTTACTACTTATTTAGTGGCTTATTATTGTATTGATTTCTTCTATTCACAGCTTTAATGTATTTTTGCAGAGACTGTACAAAGATGGTAGCATAGTCAGAAAAGTTTAGTTTTCCTTCTACTAATCTGCCATGGCCTCCAAGTCACGTGACACCCGCATCCTTTAGTTGCATTAATGTTTTGTTTCTTAGCATGGTCATTTCCCACCGCACGGTTCCCTTCAGCTTTTAGGGGGCAGGCTCTGACGTCAGCTCGCCCGCTGGACGCGCACACTATAGTGCAGCAGCAGGACTCACACTGACTGGGTGCTGGCTATTAATATTCCCCTTATGAAACTACCCACAGTCTATATGTATTGTCTGCAAAACGCGGGGCGGACCGGGAGGATAAACACAAAGACAGATTCCGCGACAGACGCTGCCGCACTTTCCCAAATTGAAATCCCCGTCAGGAGAGAGAGACATAGGGAGGGAACTGAGAGAGAGAGAGAGAGAGAGGGGGAGAGAGAGAGAGAGAGAGAGAGCGAGAGGAGGGGACTGCAGAACATACAGGGTCTGGATGAATAACCATGGCAACAGCAGCAGCAGCAGGAGAAGCGGTGATATAAACATTGCGATTTACTCAGTGAAGGCTGGAACCGAACCCTCTGCGGATATTACACTTCATCACTGCTAAGGTGAGGCTGTTTTTATTCTATACATGTGACACCCTGGTTCTGCTGGAGCGGTTGTTGTCTGCATGTGTGCGGAACATGAGAGGATTGGGAAGCCCGTTGTTATACATTACAGCAGAGAAAGCTGCTACTGTAGCCTGCTGCTTTTTAGAGCGATGTCAGGCTGAATGAGGAGGGTTTTATAGCAAACACAGAGTCTAATTTAGCTTCATTTATACATCATATGTGCTACTTCTATATGGCAGCTATGGGTCTTTGTCTGACCTATTGTGTGTGTGGTCAACATTGGGCATGTGTCCTTTTGTACATAGACTTAAGGACACTCCGCACTGATGAGTTAATAAAGCAAAAAGGAACATTTGAATCAAATTAGCCTTTCAACATAAAGGTATTAATACAGATATATTCAAGCATTCTCATGCTAAGAATGGTCTGACTGAAATATATTACATATATTGAAAAACTAAGCTGGTACCTGTGTGCTGTGCAGTTCTGTATCTATATGGCAAGCGAGGATGTTTGTCAAAGCTGCACCACCACGGTACAGTGTGTGCTGTGTATTATCAGTTTTTCACAGATGCTGTAGTCTGAAATAGTCCCACACGCTGTCTAAAATGAACAAAGCAAAGCTCCCACTTCAAAATGAAACAATGCAGAGTTGTCACAGCAGGCTGCAAAAAAAAAAAGAGATAAGAATAGAAGTAAACAATGATGCAAGGTTAATTAGATTACAGTTAATAAGGCTGTTCATACTGTAATGCAGCATGAGTTCAGGCCCTCATGTGACTGATGTAAACATTTCATTATAGAGCAGGAAACCACAAGACCACGATGGAGCACTAGACTGTGTCATCTCAAAGCAGTCAACTGAGCCGAACATCTTCATCCTTTTTCGACCAATTCTTTGAAGAGCGCGTGCACATTTGCATGTGTAGCTCACACACACACACACACACACACACATAGTGGCCAGCACTCGGTTCTCATACAAACAAATGATCAGTGAATCAGAGTTGTGGATGCAAAAACGGTGAGTCAGTTTAGGATCTTGAGTGCAGATTCCGTTGCCCTAGCAGCTCTCCAAACACTATAAAAGACTTCAGAGGTAGTGGATGTAGGATTTTCCAGCTGGTGACTTTATCGGCCTTTTTTTTTGTTTTTTTTTTGCAGAAAAGCTCTTCTGTCTCATTTGGAGACAGCAAGGATGCCAGTCTCATCCTCTCAAAGTCTTACTCTGACTCATTTAACTTGATAACTCAGGCCACTAGGCACTTTTTTTTTTTT
>NTHP01000076.1:1168626-1183952 GCA_003416845.1 Oplegnathus fasciatus | reverse complement strand
TTTTTTTGCCTTCGCAGGGATTTGGCATTGTAATTTTTTTCAACAAAGAGCCTAATACATCATCATAGAAGGCTTTAGCAAATGCTAGATTATGCCATCACATGATTGCTGGCCCAGTGCTTTCCTGTAAAGGACACACTGTTTCATATGCAGTGTGCAGATTCCTTTCCCTTAAAATCAGACAGAGTGAAAAAGACATTTTTTTTACAGTAACTTTGATTCGACAGATCTTAATATCCTTAAAATACTTCAAAGCCTGGCCATAAATTCACAACATTTGCATTATTTCCTTCCATGTCTTTGCTTAAAGGAAGTGCTGTAACTTTGTCACACATCCCTATATTTGGTGATAGTCCCTTAGTCCTTATTGTGTTCCGCAGAGGGAGTTGGATGTTAATGAATGGAATAATGCCTGAGATTAATTTCCGGCCCTTTGAGCTGTGCACACATACAGCAGCTCCCAGTCGTGGCACACAGTAACTCTGTGTTACAATGACACCTACGTAGCCTGCAAAATCAGCTCATTCTACATTGAGTCACTATGAACACGTTGCCTCTTCATCCTCCCCAAATTGAGAATGGAGATGTCAATCAGCATTCCCAGCTGAGCTGACACCAACAGGACAGTTTAAGGGCAGCCAGGAGTTTTAGTTTCTCCTTAAAGGTGGAGAAATTACTGGAGCTGCTAACTCTACACCTCCAAGAAGGCCAGCGTGTGTGTGTGTGCATTAAATAGTAATCAGACAGCAGATGGCTGTTTTGTAATGATTAGTGTTTAATGATTTGCAGCAAGTAGAAAATCAGAAAGAGATAGTTTGTAAATGTGCAGGCAGCAAATGATAAGCGTTAGCTAGGCCGCAGGTCGTGCAGATCTGTGTGGGGGCCAGCAGCACGGTGCATTGTGCATTTAAACTGGGGTTTGTAGAACAATAAAAAGGTGAGCAGGGCTCAAGAAACCGCTGGTTAGGTAAACTTCATTGGTGTTGTAAGAAAATGACTTTTACTGATCAACATCATGATTTTTGTTGAAACGTTTAACAGTTTAGTGTGTTAACAGCCATGTGTTTAGTAAGGTTTCTATTTAACTTGATGGCTGAGCAGTTTTTCATGCCAACTTCAGCTGTAGAAATTGAGGCACACGGGTTATATATCACAAACAAGCTAGTCACAGCTATTCTGAAACAGATAAAGATTTAATAATTTTATCGATAAAATTAATTTAATTTTCAGTCCTGGTTGATTTGGTGTCTTCACGTGCGGTTTAATACTACAGGTTCCATAATACTGGGGGAACCAGACACTCGCTGAGCAGCTAGCTTGTCAGGCGTACAGCAGAAGAGCAACTGATGTATCAGTTCATAGTGCAGCCAAACAAACTCACGTTGTAGGAAAGGTTAGGCAGGCAATTTAAATCCAGGGTGGGAATGGCGGACTCCGCCACTAACAATGAAAACTACTATATAGAAAGGTATTACAGAATGTAAATACATTGAAAGGCCATCGCTAACAACAAGTCAATCATAAATAGTAATCAAAAGTGGGTTTTGATTTGATGAAAATCTTAAGGATTATAACTTGAAAAGAAGGAAACAAAAAAAGAAAGTTTTCCATTTTTCCATATTTTCCATTTAACTGATTAAATAGTTATTTCACGGAAACTACCAAGAAAATTATTAGAAAATGATTAGGAAATGAGACATGTTGTGTAAACTGTTATCACTTTATTTCCCAACATGAAGGTCTAAATTCTGTTTCAAAGCCCTGTGAAATCCTGGTGGGGAAATACTGGATGCTGGTTGAAATAGTCTAAAAATAGGTCTACTGGAGTCAGTCTAAAAAAAGTTTTTTTCTGTAAGATGCTGCTAGGATAAGGCTGCCAATATTCAATATTTTTCTTTTTCTGTCTACTAATCCAATGAAAAGACCAAAACCAACAAAGAATTTATCTCACTTACAAGTGTTGTCTGAATAACCCTAAGCCTTTAAAAAAAAACCCAAGACTGTCTTGGGATTTGTTTTTTATATTACAGTACATCTTTAGTAGGCAAGGATTCACTAAGGGCCACAGACAGGCCTTGGAAGTCGGAATATATAGAGACAAACAAACGCACTGTATTGTTGTTTTTTGTCTTTTCCTGGGATTTGTTGATAATGTGAAAATAAGAGTAACCCCGCATTGCCCTTTAAAGGCATTGTCTTGTGCTGCAGTTGCAATGTATCCTACTCAGATGAATGACAGCTGTATGCCTTTGAAGCTGTCAGCGTGGGTGTTTTGGTCCGTGCCTTGCTGATTTGATTAACTTATTGATGAATTTTCAGCAGAGGCTGATAACCAGTGTATGTAGTGTCTGTGTGCTGTAGCCACATACTGTCGGAGGAGATTGTTTTGGTGGGAAAGAAAGCATATTAAGTCCTAAGTCCCTGGACTGTGAGCCTCCATTTAATCAAGCACACAGCGTTCATCCTTACTGCCTACCTAACACATTGGAGAAGTGAGCAGCTCTGTTTTTTTTAAAATCTGAGAGCAGATAACAGATAACTAGGACGTTGGCTTGAATTAGGGAAGCAATGAAGCAGCTTCGGCTAGCTCAATCAACGCTCAAGAAATCACAAGCACTGTATAGTACATACTCCAGTGTCTCGCAGTGTCTCACATCAAACCACCTATAATTGGCTCACGACACTATGATGACTGTGGTCACCATGACACACACAAAGCTTCACTCTTATGGAGAGTGTGCAAGTGTGGTAAGTGTGTTTGTCAGTGTGACATGCCGTGCAGAGTCAGCAAGCAGAGGCAAAACAGTTCAGTGTCATTTCTTGTCTCTCCAGGCCATTTGCAGCAGTGGTTAGCTGCTACATTAGAGAGGGTTACTGTGTGTCTCGGTACTGTTTGGCTGTACTGCTTGCTTTTATGTTCATGTACTTTAACATGGATATTGTCACCTTTTTATTCGCCTATAGACTGCTGGTTCTGGAAGGCAGAGGTTCAGGTTTTATGGAAGATTTACTGGTCCTTCTTTCTCTACACTTGGCAAGACTCTTATAATACATCTTATCTTAGAGGAGAGTGTTTCCCTGCCAACTGAAAAGACACCTTAGATTTACCCTATTAGCACTAATGAAATTCTGGTGTTGGGAAGAGACACTGGAATACATTTCTGTGACAAATCTAAACTGACTGTTGGCTTAATCAGGACATTTTTTACATCAAAGGGAGCAAATCCCATACCCAAAACTTACCCTCAACCAAAGTAATTTAACCTAATACTTCACTTCAGACAAAAGAATCAGAACTAAAAAAAATTGTTGTGGTTGCAAAATTGAACATTTTAAACAACTGACCCTCTCCCCGAACAGGAGTGTGCATGCATGTGCATTTTTAGTCTTTCCAACACCAAATATGCAAGAGCAAAAGTATAAGGAATGGATTAAACAGTGTTTATTGGCTCTGACGTAAGATGTAACTGTTGTCCAGGTGACTAGCTCACAAGCTACAGTTGTGACTGAGTACTACTTCCAAGGCCAGGGGGCTCATTGTTAGCTAACTACACTAGCATGTGTGGTTAAAAAAGCCCGGAATAGAACATACGCTCTGTGTGTTTCCCCAGAAGCTGGTCTTATCAGATTTTAGGGTAACGTTAGCGGCTCTTTGAGCATGATTCCACTCCAGCAACTTCAGTTACCCAAGATACAAACATGTCTTCATGTTGGTCTTCATCCTAGAAGACTTCCACCTTTTAACATTAAAAAGCGAATTTGCAAGCAAAGCTGTCACATTAGAACGAAATAAGAACCGGATCTTATATTTTTCCTTTCCATACTCGTGTGACTAACTAGCTCTACATTGCAATACAGGAACAATGCTGTGTCTTTATTTCCATGTGTGTTGTGAATCATGAGGTGGTGAGGATGCTGACTTTTTGCCAAGGACATATACAGTAGCATTAGCCTCAGTTTTATATCACATGTAGCCATCATCAAGCACAATAACGCTCCTTTCACAGCATTCTTGTTTTAAATTGAGTCAGGTGAAAACATTAAAAAGTGTTTTCAGCGACGGTTGTCATTTCTGTCCCAAAATGAGAAGCCTGTGTTTGCTGGACCCTTGTTTTAGAGATTACTATGAATGTCTATGGTAAGTCTGCCACCTTTATAGTCATAAACTCCACATGTGCCATGCAAGAAAAGATAGCTTGACAGGCATGGCAACAGTAACTAATGGTGCAGGGCTTAGTGAACAGTCAATTGCTAATAAATGAACTAAACATTTAAGGCTGTCACTTTTTGTAGGCCATGATAAAGACACTGGTGGTATTCACAGGATATCTGCAAGCTGGAGTTACCTTTAATTAGCAGGAACTTTTGCGTTTTAGTAGCAGCGAATTCACTTCTCACAATACCCCAGTGTCTGAGCTCTGGTGTAATAAAACCAGTCTGTCTAGATAAATCTTCGCTGCTTAAAGAAAGTGGACTGAAACAGTATAATGCTTTTAAGGCAGCTAAGCTGAGGACTGGTCGTAATGCTCAAGCGAAGTTGCACCTCTGAAAGGTGCTTCACAGCAATGACCCTGTTTCCGTGATGGCACTTGTTTCAGCATCTTCCTTTCTAGTGATGACGCTCCATGTCAGTTTTTACAACACTTACAGGAACACTAACCGCACACGTGCAAGGACTATATTTCAAAGCATTCAATGAGAGGTTATTTGATACACTTTGCTGTATACACTGGAAGCATTTCATCTCCTTTTGGTCGGTGGCAGCGCAGTTCTTTCTGTCTCCACAGCACTTCTTCTCCTTCTCTGAACGCTGTAGGATAAAGTCCATGTCTATGTTTTCCCCTAATGGTTTCAGACATTGTGGATTTAAAGTAAAATTCGATGATTCACGTTTGGAAGTGCTGGGGAAACACTGAGCTTTAATTGCTGCTAATGGAAAACACTCCTTATATGGGTGTGAATTAAGCTTCAGCGAGCCTGGGATATGTTGATCACAGGTTCATTTAGAGAAATCCATTTTCAATGGTCTGATGCATTTAGGCATACTGAGCATTTGCCAGCAATGAGCTGAGACAATGACCATGTTTAAATGGGTCTGTATTCCTGTCTGTTAGGACCTAAAGATAACAGTCATTGTTGAATGTGTACATTTTTCAGCAGTTACCTGTACAACAGTGAGTTTCCTTCAACAGGTTCAATGGCTTCAGTGTTGTGTGACTAAAGCTGATGTGTGCCACGTTAAACTTTCCACATTTTCATGTCAGACAGGATAAGGAGACCTTCATATCCTTCCCCTCGTTGCCCTGAAACACTGAAGAAGCTTTTGGACAAATAAAAAAAAAGAAGTTAAAAACATAACTGAATAATAAAATTATGATTTAAATGCTCAAAGAAGAAGAACATGTAATTTGCCCTTTAATTTGATATTCAATTAAAGCGCAATACATTAAAGCAGCAGAACTATACAGTAGCTCTAATCCTACTAATTCTACAGGTAATAATAACAATGTACCGAAGGGCTGACAGTAATACAAACTGAACTCAAATCAGACACAACAGAGACAACAGTTTCCAGCTGCACACATCAGTGCTTTAGATCTGAAATAAGTAGATCGTAGGGTGTTGTTCATTTTTCCAACGTTCAGTGATGGTGATAACTATATTCAGACCAAGCTGTCTGTCTGTCTGTTCTCCACACCGGACTGTATGACTCATATCACCTCAGCAAACGGAAGAAATAACATTGAGAGCTAGTTTTAGAAATGTCATCATTTTTCTTATCTTTCACTGTCTTGTTTTTGCTTATTTGTCTAATATGTCATAATTACTGGGTGTCTTCTCTTTTGACAGGTGATGAGTGGGATTATATCATGTCTGAAGTACAGGGAACACTGGAGTTTTCTGTAGAGTTGCACAAATTTCACAATGTGGATCTCTTTCAAAGAGGGTAAGCAGTTCCTCTCTGCACAAATCACATTTCCAGAGTCATGACATTTGTTTATATTACCTTGCTTCACAACTGGCAACTCAGCAAACTCACAGAACATATTCATGTTGATTGCTGACAAAGGATCCACACATTTGTTTTTTATTCTTTTGACTTTTTTTCCCAACTAAAACAATACAACATACAATAGCCAGTTTCAGAGAGTGACTTTTGCTCCCTCAGCCATGGCTGGAAGGCATCACAAAATTATTTCTTGAATTCAGCAGTTCAGTATAAGCATGACAATACATCCTTGCATTTTAGATCGTCTTTGCTGACTGATCGAGTAAAGGCAGTTAAAGACCGACTGCTTTGACTTTTGTATAAAATACATCATCCCCCCAACTGATGAAAACATTGTTAAACATGGTTCCTGTACATGCACTGCGATATGAAAATGTAGAAAATGGGTGAATACTAATGAAGATATGACTCATCCTGGAATGATGAATTACAATTTAACATATCTGGTAAATTAAAGTTATGTACCCTTCCACCTCCTCCTCGTTCTGCTGGACAAAAATTACACTGTGAAACTGACTCACTCCATCTGAAGAAATACAAAATATAATGTGTTGAACAACTTTCATCTGAGCTGGATGTTCTTAAGTGTGTTTGAGCAAGTACCCACAATCCCCCTGAAAATGTATGTCAGGACATCATGTGGTCCAATGAAATGGTGGTTTACAATTCAGCATGCACCTGCAAACATTCAGACAACAGATAACTCTGTCCTAACAGGCAAAACACAGTAACTCGCTACATATTAGGTCAAAATTGAGTTAAGACTAGAATCAGACTTTTTGACATCTGCCTATATAGAAGTATTATACCATAGAAATGTGTAATTTCAGTGAAAATAGCAGGTACAATTTGCAGTAGATTGACTGCATTTGTATTTATACAAAATTGAGAAAACCTAGCTGGTGAGATGTGATAGACTTGCCATTCTCAGTTAAAGCTAAAGATAAATTCACTTACTGATTGTTCCCTAGCAGTATAAACTCAAATCTTGGTAATTCAGTTTCCACATAGTAAATGACGTAAATTCAACCATGATGGACACCATCTAAACTGAAACTGCTTAAATTGAATCTAGCTGGCAGATTTTAGTAGCTGATATCTCTGCTTTTGACTGGAGTTTGTGTGAGTGGGCTAAGATAAGCTCCCTCAAAATCACATATTTAAATGTATTCAATTGTAAATGAATGTATTATATCGATTCCAATATAAATACCAATAGTAGAGGAACAGACACCTAGCAAAACAGAGGTACATTTAATCCCTATGAACAACAGATAATCAGAACAAAGTTACATTTTTAAACAAACTAGCCACTAAAATGGACAATAAAGCTAAAGGAACACATTTTGTGTGTAGATATTGTGGTTTCTGTGTTTTTTTCACATGAACATTGCTCAGGCAGAGTGCAGCATCTGCATTTTCTTCACTATGTTGGTTCTACGGCAATGATTTTTTGGGGGTAAAACAATCAGCCCTAAAAATGGAGACATTACTGCTTTTCCACCTGAGGATGGTAACAATATACAATACAAACATAAATTACAGCACAGAAACAGCAAATTTAAATATAATGGGGTGTGCCAACAAGAAGAATAATAAGGAATGTAAATAAAAGAGCTAAAATCCAGCTTGTTTTACTTTTCCTGTTGAGTTTTCCATGATATTCCATGGCATAAAAAAGGGCCATGTTTATCCAATGATGTGTCTACAGGAAGATTAAAACTTCTCATCTGGTCGGCCTCCGGCTCACTGAAACACCAGCTTTATCAAAATGATTTTCCCTTTCTAAATGGGATGGGCTAAAGCTTCATCATGGTAATCCCTCCAGCTGAGTGCACTAATAGTTTGTTTTTACCGGTTGCCATGTAGCTTCAGATAGTAGCAGAGATCTGATGTGAACGCTAAAAAGAATTGGATCCCAATGCAAAAATTAAGCACTGCAGAATAAGAGTAGTTTAGCCACCATGTATGGACCTATGGATCTCACCACATAGCAATGTAATTGCTGAATTCAATACCAATCCCTGTACCAGGCTGGGGGACCACACAGCTGCACACTTTGAAGGGCCCAGTTGTACACTGATTGCATTAAAAATACTGATTAAATCTGCATTTGATTTGTAAAGAAGGCGATGTCGATAAGCATGACACTTTTTGTTTTCACTAATGGAGGCAAAGCTAGATTGCATCAGATACTCAAATTACGAACCCAGCTGCAAAGCCATTTATTCTAGTTTACTTGTGAAAACAAAATGTACACTACTGATAAGTTCTCCCTAGCATCTATATACCAAGAAATATTTTAAATGTGTGCCTTCCAGCCTTGTACACTAAATAGTTCAAGTAAATAACATGTAGTTTATTGAAAATCAAACATTGGGCACATACGTCTATAAATCTCTGCTGTGAGAGGTGGTGGATTAGTTTCTGACCGGTTATTGGGCTCTGAGTTGACTTATTTCATTCCATAAACATCCCTTATTTATTTATCAACCTTCAAAACCTTTTTCGTGCCTTTCTCTGTCAAGCCTCCATCTTTAGGAGCGCTGTCACTAACACACTGATGTGATGACTGTGTTCACAGCCACGCTTTGGTCTCTCAGATTGCCAATGTGTCCCCGGAGAGCTGAGATGTGCTTTTACACAAAGCTGCGTTGACTTGAACCGTCAAAGTGACCTTTTCAAAGACATGTTTTCCATCGCTGCCTGTAGTCTGGAATGTCATGTAAATAATCCTTGTTTAAATCAGTAAGACTGTTCTATTCTGTTTCCTATTTTATAGCTCTGTGCTGATAGTCTAGTTTCTTTCTTATGAATCCAATTACTTTTGAAGCTGGAATAACCGAATTTCCCAACTGGGATCAATACATTTTCATCTTACGTTAAATGTTTGCCAGCACTGTATAATTCTAGCACCAGGGCTCATCTGATACCATGTACGGTATACTTCACAGCCTTTGAATAGAGGTGCATTATGATGTCTTCTTCATTATTAATAACCAGTTGCCCATTATTCTTTAATAATTTAGCTACATTTGTACAATTCATGGCTGATTTTGTTTAACATGACAATGTTAACTTCTCATCCATGTCATGATGAAGCTTAAAGGTGGCGCTTGTCAAGATTTTTTTTTTTTTTAACATAAAACCTGTCTTGTCACTGCTAAAGCAGAGCATCCTGTATTCCATCTGGACATATTGCCACAATGATCAGTTTGAAGTTAGGTTACACTAAAGGTGGAAAGAAGGCAACACCACAGCCACAAGTGTGTTCTAGGTCATTTCAACGATGCAAGTACCTGAAATACTTTAATATTAGATAATTTACCTTATGTCACGTACGGATGAGAGTGGCTGAAGACAATTTTGGGTTAAGTAGTGTGTTTGTTGGGAACTATAACATGATGGTTACATCAGATCTTTTTGTTACCTTTTTGTTACAGTTTTATTTGACAAAAAGGTAATAGTTAGGGCTATTAAAGTAGTCTCAGAAGTTTCTTACTCGGTCAAAGAATCTTGAATACATTTGTCCTAGTCGCTCCTGGTCAGCAAATTCTCATATGTCCTCCTGTTTTGAAACAGGATGCATCACTTCAAACGTTTAACAAGGAAGAAAACTATCTGAAACAAGTAGCCCTAGCGAATATAGAAGGATGTATTTATATTTTCATACAAGTTTACATTTTAGACTGGACCGCAGCCCCACAAACCCAAAAGTCTGCCACTGAGTGAGTGAGTGAGTGGGTGAGTGATGAAGTTACACGATTGGTCAGCTGGTCAGCCGAGTGTTGGAGTGTCCTCATTGGCTGTCACCAATGTCCCAATCCCACACACAGTAGTACTTGAAGACGCTCGTACAACCCTTAATAGTGATGCGCCAGCCCGACCCGACCCACAAACCGCCAACTTTATTATAGTGTATTATAGTAGCACTACTGTCAGGACTGAACAAAGACAGAGACAAGGACTGAGCGCTGCTGCGTGTATTTGAGAGAGTGACAGAAAGAGAGAAAGTGACAGAGAGAGGGGAAGAGAAGGTGGAAGATAGACTATTGCACACAATATTTCTGTAAGTCATTAACTTACTCGGAACGCTGCTTTGTCACATTTTGACCCGCCCGCTCGAACCCGTGATATTCACGTCACGAAAGAAAACAAAACATTCCGCGATCAATCAGCTGATCCACTTCCTCAGTACACGCGTTTGTTTTGTAATTACTCTCTCTCTCTCTCTCTCTCTGTTTCTCATTATAAAATCCAGTTAGTTCAAGTTAACAGCACAATTTAAACAAATGAGCGTAGTCAGATATTTATCAAGGAAAAGAAAAGCAGACGAGGCAGGTAAACGGACACCGGGCTGGAGAATGACGTGCACAGTCAGCTGATGGGAGATGGTTTATTGACCAACAGACCCATCAATCTGTTGTTTTTTTGAAAACCTAAAAGTTGCAACCCTCTGTAACTTTTAATTTATTTCGTAACTCTAAAGTCTGCCTGAGGTATATATTGAATATATTGATTACTAGTTTTAAATATAGTGAAAACATTTTGACCCTTCTGACCCTGAGGATTTGAAATACAGTGGGAATTGTTTTACAGGAACACCATAGGTTCGTCCCACAGTGTAGCCATCAGTGAAAAATGTCCACCCACATCCACCAACATTTAAGAGTGAAATTGAAAATATCTGAAACGGCAGTGAGTGTAAAAACTGTGAACTATAGAAAACTGGATTCAAGCAACCTTTTGCCTTGGTATTAAGCAAGACAGAATGATGAACACCAGCATATATGTTTTACTATTCACATTATATATTTTCTTGATACCTCAATGCCATTTGGACAAAACAGTAAATACATATACTTAGTTCAGTTGTAAGTGTGACTGTTATGATTGTATCCTCTCCCTCAGGTTCTACCAGGTACGAGCAGGGCTGAAGGTCTCACCTAGAGTGCCCCACAGGTTGATAGTGACAACACAAGACAATACAGGTGAGGGGAAGTGATGCTTACATCCTCACACACACACTCACACACTATCGTCATTCTTGTCTGCAGATAAGCTTCCAATTTGCAATATTGGTTCTCAGTAATCATAATCTGTTTTTGCACTTTTGCTGAATGAACCCATGGACTGACACATTTGTTCAGTAAACGCCAACTGTTTTGAAGCGTGCGTCTTGTTGTGGTCCTTAGGTCATTAGGGTGTTTTCCCACAAGGTTTCCAACATGGTGATATTTGATAAAATAAAACTCCTCATTTCAAACCAGAAAAGCAATAAACAATAACATATACTAATAGTTGTAGTAATAAATCCTACATACATGTATATAAAACATCATCAGTTCAGGTTAAAGACACCCTCTATTCATACCCACCATCATATAGTATCTGTACTGTTAACAGTGACTGGCCAAAAGTTGGATTTTAATCAAATGTCATCATGGGCTCAAATATTGATTCAATTTATGATATTGGCTTGATCCTATAGTCTAGATCATGTTTGAACAGGTGGTCCACAGTGGTCCATGTCCAAAGGGGACTGAGTGTGAGAAAATCTCACTTGACACAGGATTACTCGAATTACACACATTGTGTTGTTCATGTTTGTCTTTGAAGTGTGTGTGAAAACAGTAATCTTTCAGTGTTTTGTGTTAAAGTACATGGTACTGCAGGGAGTGCTCTTATTCTGTGCCTTTCTGGGAACTAGTGAGCATAATTTTACAGCATCACGTGGGTGTGGAATGTGAACATTTTCTACAAACCTTCTCTAGATTGTAGTCATCTCACAGATTCATTCCTTCATGTCTCGGCTGTATTTCTGACATCTGGGAATTCAAAAGAGCTCAATTAGAGACAAGACTTTTCTTAAAATAAAGCAATCCACAGATGCCCAAGGAAAAATAAAACAACCATATATTTTTCGACATCTGCTTATTGGGGTGTAGTGGATTAACCTCAGAATGCACCAGAGTCTTTCATTTTAATTGTGGATAAAAACCAGAGAATAAAAATAACACAATAGATTTTTTAACAAGTGACTGTTCCTGCCATTGTCCCGGCCATCAGAGTTCTGCAACAGGGAATGAGAGTGGTGTCTGGGAAATTTATGGCTCTACCTTGTCTCAGTGATTTAGGACATTTGGCTGTCTCTGAGTTAAAGACTGACTGACTCACTCTGCAGAAAATCTTGCATCTCTAATATCTTCCAAAACCAAATGGGGACAAGATGATTGAACTTGTTTTGAATGTAAATCAATTTAATTTTTTTTCAACCCAATGTCATTTTCTTGATACATATTGGGCAATCTTCCTTTTTCTTTGCTGTCTCAAGATATTTGCACTTTGTGAAACAAATTAAACTACATTGGAATTTCAGTGCTGCAAGAGGAGCATTTTCCTTTTGTCTTATAATGAGGGATTTAAGGCTGAATATGACAAAACAGGCTTAAAGCAGTGCAACATAGAGCACAATAGAATGCCTTACTTCAAATAAAACTACATTCATTAGTGGCAGGAACATTTAAGTTAAGACTAATTTTACTAATAAATGATATATAAAATAAACCAGAAACAAAACATGCAACCAACTAGGTAAATGGGAATAAAAACAGCATTTTACTTCATGCTGTGTTTGCATCCTCTAATTCCTAAATACAATTACTTGCAGATGATTTCTATCATAAAAGATTCCTGACATGTCTTGTCCTCTTTTGTATTCATAGGTTGTGACACAGTGTTTCTGAGCCTACCCAAGCGTTAAAATCTGGATCTCTGGCAATGCAGGAAGCTGTTTCACTGGCAATACTGATTCGCAGTAATAACGGCTATTTTTAGCTTGTCATGACTGGAGTGCCGTGTGTGTGTGTGTGTGTGTGTGTGTGTTGGCTGATCTAGCTGTACTTGTGAGGCCCAATTCCTGACAGTGCGGCCCACTGGTCTCGTTAGGACATTTTGAATTGTGAGGACATTTGATTTTAGGCATGTCACTCCTAAGGTTAAGGTAAAAGCCACCAGGGAGATAATGTGTCAGTTTAAATGTTCTCACAGCTACAGTATAGCAGGACCAACGTGTGTGTGTTCGTATGTGGTGGTTGATTGTAAAGGCAATGTGTCTCAGTCTGAGATGTGATTCATGTCATTTCGAGTATTTTCTTCAGAAACACAGTGACAGGAACACCAGCAGGGAAGACTAGTTCCTATACCTCATTAGTTCATGGATGGAGAGAAATCCTAAATAGCCAAAATATTAATAGATTGCAATAGAAATGATAAAAATAGCAGTTCAGTAGTCTTGCTCTCAATAGTCTATTTTTAGGGTGCTAAATCCTGGAGGTGCAGTTTTACATGATGTCAGGTGAGAAAAAGAAGATAGAGCATAGTCCAGCTGGGGGAGGCTTGAGTAAAACACAGAGTTTTGTTGCTGTACATTGTCTTAATACAGTGTGTGTAAATATAGACAAATCTGTCTCAGTTAACATAATATACTATTGATTTACTAGTAATTTTAGATCATTTTTAGAATTATCCGGCCTGTGATGTCAAGGAACCTGACCGTCAGTGAGTCAGCAGCACAAGCAAACATCCAGTTTGAGGAGATATACACTTTGTCACATTATTCTCTTCAGCTAAATACCACTTAAAGGTATAACGAGTAGGATTTGTCGGTCGCTGTTTGTAAACGCAACATTCAAAGTTGGCCCCTCCTCTCTGGCTCAAAGCGCTCGTGCTTCTGGTGGTCCCACGTGCTTACGATCTGGCTACTGGTCGCTACATTTTTATAGAGTGCCGCACCTCACACCCTGCGCGCTGTTATTGGCTGGGGGCTACACACCACTGCCCAAAGGTTGATGCCCAGAAACGTCCCGAACACGGTGAAGTCAGAAAATCCAGGCAGAGGGCAGGGTCTCTGCAGATACAGACACCACCACACAGTTCTAGTGGGTCATAAGTGATGATTGAGAGGGGTTATTTTTGTACAAGTCTATACATTGTTTTTAAGGAAAATCCTACTCATTATGCCTTTAAGTAATAAATACTTTGTACTAGCTTTGTTTTCAGAAGCAACAGGCAGCTTATTTTAGGGTAAAAGCTCTGATAAAAAGATGGAAAATAAGCCTTTCCAAAAATGTTGAACTATTTTGATTTCGCACGTCAACCTGGGAAAACTGTAGCTTAATTAGATTCAGCTTCCACTAAGTTCAATATTTATTTCTATATTCCTCTAGTCTGTACCATGCATATGTTACAGTCCTAACCACTGCAGCCTATATCTAATCCACTGACTGCAATACTATATTTTACCAGGCAATAGTATATGTTGCAAGTAAAGAACACTGCAGCATTGTCCATTACAGTGAGGATCATATCCATATTGTAATTGGAAGGCTCCTCCCCTCCCCTTTGCAGCTCCTTCCACAAGGTCATATATTAAGCCTGTACACCTCACAGGCTGAATGCTGAGCATAAATGCACCAGACAGCGCTGCGGCCAGGGAGAGGAAATACATTCATCATACTAAGACACAGGAAATAATCCCTTACTGTGTTCTCTGTTAAAGTGTATGCTTGACATTTCAATTGTCTGTGCCCTTCAGACAAATGAATTGTGTGTGAAGGATCGTGCCACACACTCAACTGAAGCATTTAATGACTGTGATTCACACACAATAACATGGTGATTTTCAAGTCAGAATGTTAACTGGGAGAATTGGATTGCTGTTTAAGGTGTCTCCTAGTGCACCGACTAAGATACTCCCTCATATTAGTATCATGAAGAGCAATTCTGCGTTGAGAGTTTGGTGTGTTTTACTCATAGGGAGTGACGAGCACATACACACTCTCACACACAGCAGATGTAGAGCACCAGAGGCTGTAAGCAGATTATTATTTCCAGCACAGAATGACTGTGGCTAAAGCTTTAGGGCATTTCAGCAGGTTTTAATGTGCACAACGTGATAACTCCTCAACACCTGTGAGAAGTGCAGTATACCAAAATGTTGGTTTGATGCTCTTCTGTTGGAGTACTAAAGTGTATTCTAATCATATTTATATCCAACAAGAACAAGAAGAAGAGCCTGGAGATAATATTTACCATTACAAATATTTTCATAGTGTTAGCATACTTTGGTGTGTGGTAGATGAGGCAAACTTTTTTGCAAACTGTCTGTTACTTTGTTTGACATTTATGGAAGACCATTTCTGCCAAGAAAAGGAAAAGATATAAGACATCTTTCTGTGAGGATTCTCTGTCATCCAGATGATGGTATATAGAAATTCTAAGTCATGGGCAACTGGAATTGATTCAGATTCTTGAA
>NTHP01000076.1:1154109-1164168 GCA_003416845.1 Oplegnathus fasciatus | reverse complement strand
CCCAGCGCCGTTTCGTCTGATGTTGCAGAAAAATCCGACCCGGTGGCAGGCATCAAGAATAACTATTAGAAACTAATAGAAATAGCCAATCTTCTCTCTGTTGGTCTTGTTTGCTTATGTTGGTCATATAGAGGCATCGGTATTAAATTGAGACTGTTTAATAACCACTTAAAAACTCCATAGAGTACTTTTAAGTAAAAGTAGCAATATCACGCTATGACAATATGTTCCTGAATTAAAAATGTTGCTTAAACAAAAGTGTAGGAGTATTAGCAACAAACTGTACCTAAAGTATCAAGAGTAAAAGCTGTGCAGAATTGCTCCAGTTGGTGTTACATTATATATAATATTATTATATTATTGGACCATTATTTTTGCAGTATTAATATGTAAGTGGCACTTCAGTGTTGTAGTTGGTTGAGGTGGACTTCTTTTAAACTACTTCATATACAGTTGGGTAGTTTCAACTATATGTTTTGAGTAAACTCTTATTCTGACCTAATCATTATAGACACAGAAACAGTATGAGGATTATTGAGTTGAACGACTTGCCTCTTGGAATTAATGTGCTTTAATTCACAGACAAATGCAGATTGCCTGTGCCCCAGGCTGCCCATGTTCAGCTGAAATGATCAGGCGTGTAAACCTGCCAGACAGTTATTGATGTACTGTCCTTTACGGTTTCACCGTGGGCGTGACCCCGAAAATCCACTCTGCCTGTTTTTGTTGTTGGGAGCCACCGGAGCTCAAATTGATCAGCGGTGACAGCGATGAGACAGGCCGGAGGCTGGGATGTGGGGGAGTTAAGATGGCCCCGCTCGAAGCTAATCATCCATGTGATAGCCATAGCTCACACGTTGACATTACCCCGCATCACAGCTGCTCTCTGACATGTGTCTACAGTATAGACGCCTGGATTACTGTGGAAAGATCCCTGCTTCAGTAAGAATGTGCATATTCTGTCTCACGTGACTCTGCATGAGTCCTAAATTTAGAAGATTTCATTAAATGTAGACGTTCATGAGGAGGTGTGGAGACAGAGGAGCTTTAAGGCATATCAGATTTCAGCTGTAAGCTCTCCCGAAGGCTCCCCGCTCATTAACCTTCCGGAGGTTATCTGCCGCTCACAGCTACTGATAGCGCAGTCAAAAATAGCCCCTCATTTCCCCTGTGTACACCCATATGTATGCTTAATCAATCAGAACATCAATATCAGACAGAGCTGCAAATATTTGTATGTTTAATGTACAGTATCTGTGGGTTTGTGTGTGTTTTAGACACATGTAAGGAGAAAGAGAGGAAGAACTGTGTCTCACCTTTATTATAATTAGCAGCACTGCACCTCAATCTTCAAAAGACTCCACTCTCGGCACCGCCTTTGTAGTTCGCTCGTACCTTTTGTTTTTCCACTTTGTTTTTCAAATTTCAATAGGTGCTCTTTATTTCCATAAACCGTGTTGTTCTATGGCACTTTGAACTCGAGAGTAATTCAGTTCTGTTCAACCTACATCAGATTAAAAGAAATGTGGGAATACAGTTTGTAGACCACACAGAGAACATAAACACTTCATTAAAAAGAACTTTGAAGTGACTGAAGCGGCACCGCAAAGAAGGCTGGTCACATTATGTTCTGTGCCAAATAGCAGTATTCATCTACACCCTATTGCATATGCTGTAAATGATCACTTGTGATCGCTGTTCCTCTTTATGGATTCAGTATTTCATATTTGACACATAGACGAGGAGGAAAGACCTGAGTAAATGAGATGAGATGCTCTGAATGGTTTGATGAGTATGAAAATGATGCGAATCATATGCGATGGCCCTCACAGTCAGCAGATCTCAACCCAACTGAACACCTGTGGGAGATTTTGGAGTGACCTGTGACCATCAAAACACCAAGTGACTCCAAAACTCCAAAAATTACTTGACAGTCATACCAGGACCCTGACTTGGTGATCTTTGTCGGGTTCTGTTGGAGGAACATAATCAGATATTTTGTGACTCCAATGTTGAAATTTATATTCTACAAAGGGGCTTTGATGCTGGAGGCAGACTGGTAAAAAATGGCTGACCATTTTCAAATTTCTGGGCTGACCCTTTGTTTTACCATACCTGTATTAGCAAGAGATTACTAACGAGATAATAAGACATTTGCAATATAAGTTGATCATATTATACCAACATTGTATACCATTTTACCTTAAGATAAACTCTAGGTACTTTGGCTGCTGTCAAGAAAGTCATCATACAGAAATGGCTGCCAATTAAGGATGACAATTGTCAATGAGATTAATTATTTGACCCTTATCTTAAGACTACAATATAAACAGTGTGTACAACACTGGAACAATTGAACCTATACAGCCCAGTATTCCTATGAATTAACATCTACATTGGAAGATTCCACATCTCATGATTTACATCCAATGCTAATGATCAGTGCCAATGCAGGAAGTAGTGTTCGCCTTAATTAGCAAGGCAGAGACTAAGGGTGTGGAGGTCGGGGGATGGATGGGAGTGTAGCGTGTCAAACCAGCAGTTAACCATAACCAGATGCTTTGTTTGTGTAACCCAAACCATACCTTAACCATAGTTTATTTGCCATAACCACAATCTTTCCCTAACCTTAAAGATATTGCCATTGGTCATAAAATAACATAATTGAGCATAATACAGGCTTTCACAGAATCCAATATTTCCATTCTTGTCTGGTAATAGGGTAGGCCTGTGAGATATAAAATGTTTGTGTTTACCATGTCAAGCCACTTATTATTCCTGAAAATATCAATAAAAACAAGTTTTAAAAAAACACCGAATGAGGAAATGTCTTTTCTTAGAATGGTTTTCATTCTAGGGACTATAATCTGTGTTCTAGATAATCTATACCGAGCATTAAAGCTTATGTAGTCATAACTGTTGTGACTGTTTCCCATGCCAAATATTTCACAGCTTTCCCCAGCGAAAATGATTTGTTCTCTTTGTACCTCTATTGGCTGTCTCATGTTGAAAACTCGCAAGTAACGAATGTAGAAACTGTAGCAGTACTCGTCTCATTCTGATGAAGTTACTTGACAATTTAAGTGTGTTTCCTTGTGGTGTTTTCATTATTTTGTCCACCCTCTCCATGTCACCCTGTTCCTACAATGTTCATGCATTAACAACACTACTGTGCCAATGTTTTGCAGGTGGAGGAAGCCTTGAGTGAGGTGGACTTTCAGTTGAAGCTGGATCTTCATTTCACCGACAATGAACAACAGTAGGTTTTTGAGCAGTTTGGAAATGTGTGTGTGTGTGTGTGTGTGTGTGTGTGTGTGTGTGTGTATGTGTGTGTGTGTATGTGTGTTTGAGAGGGAGAGAGACAGGGAGAGAGAGAATGCTGGACTTTCCCCTTGTGCAGCTTTTCTGCAAGAGTGAGAATGCAAACTAGGCATGAATAAGGGCTATTATGTCCTTTGGCTCATAGCCATCTCTTTAAGCACCTGATCACAACTTTCGTGCTCGCAGTACATGATTACTGTGATTTCTCTGTTTTCTGGGGACAAACAGAAGAAGAAACGGGTAGTTTGCATTAGCATACATGGCAAAAGGAGCATTTTTTGTTGCTCTGGTATCGACCAGCAGCTACACATTAGTGAAGGGCTGTTGGTCTTGTGTTTGTGTGTTTAAACCGTTAAGTCACCGTTTTTTGTCATACCTGTGTGATTATAGTACTTGTCAACACTACACAGGACTGAATTATGGAGCTCCCCCTCTATATCATAGCACTGGTTGCTTTTACTCAGAGTCTAAGTGACTGTAGAATATCTACTAGGTCTCCATTACCATTCCAGTCAAGTTGCCGACTCTCTCTCTCTCCGACTCTTTCTTTCATCGCTGCGAGGGCAATATACATGTCTGAAATAATGATGTTAGATTATTGGTGAGCAGCAGTCTGCATTCTCAACACCTTTTAAAGAGACATCTGGCAAAAGGGAAAGACATTTGTCAGGGACACCTCCACCACCTTTTAGCACCAAGGTACAGCCTCTCCAGGGTCAGATTTAATAGATACAAAGATCCCTTTTTAGAAAGTGCATTAAAATCACTTAATTTGCACTTCATTAATCTACACTGTGTGGTTTTGCATCAGCATTGTAATACAGTATAGCACTGTAATACAGAGTTTAACTGAAATTTAACTGATTTTTAGTTCTTTTTTTAATCTATTGGTTTTATTTTGTTTTATTTGTGTTTACCTGTTGTTATTTTTTACTAACTTATAATGTGTTGCTTGATTTTACATTGTCAGAGGTGTCTGTTTATTGTTGCTGGAATAAGCAGTAAAGATGGGGAAAAGTATAGTCATTTATGTATTAGTCCGGCTCTCTTCTTCTATTCGTCAGGCTGGCAGAGATAGCGACTGTACCGCTGATCAGCAGTCGGACCCTCAGCCTCCACTTCCACCCGCGGAGAGGCCTCCACCACCACGTCCCTGTCATGTTCGACTACTTCCACCTGTCCGTCATTTCCGTCTCCATACATGCTTCACTGGTTGCCTTACATCAGCCGCTAATCAGGTACACTTGAGCGGGGCTTTGCAAATGTTTGCATTTGACAGGCCTTGAATCCACACAAAGCATGAATACCTTTTCCATAATGACCCCAGCGACCCAACCGACCGAAGCTCCGCCCTCCTTAGTTACTGTTGCTATGCCTGTCAAGCTTTCCATTCTGGCATGGCAAATATCCAGTTTTGAATGATAACAGTGGCAGATTTACCACTTGAAGTCCTTGATTTCAGACAGATGTACTATAAACAGCTTCTCATTTCTAGCCGATGGCGGTTAAGTTAACGTTAGCTCCATGAGTTGGTTGAGAACAACTGTCTCTTGCTGAATTTTTAATGTTTCCAGCTGACTCATTTTAAAATGAGAAACTTGTAAAGGCAGTTTTAAGTATGCCCTTGATGGCTACATACACTGTGCTAACAGACTGAGGCTAAAGCTGTGTGTCCAAGGCAAAATGTATAACTTTATCCATATAGCACTGTAACCAGGGTTACAAACGGCATCACAGTTAGGAGAAAGACGTTAAAACACAGAGGGAAATTGTTAAAGAAGTAAGAACAAATCAGGGCAAGGAAGCATCAATAAAATGCCTTTGAGAATAAATAGTAACAGCAGTGTTCTTGTAGCAGTGTGGAACTAGTTAGTCCTGGCACTGCAAGTATTACAAGTTAAAATCTAACCTAACCATGTTTGCTGCTTAGAAAACATACTTTTTTTCCTTTTAACATTACAAGAGCAAAGGCTCTCAGGATGAGGCCTACTTGGTGTGTTTCTCGCGTAACGCTGGCTGGTGTTGCTGGAGTGTAAACTTCTCCAAATCCAACAAAGAGCACGACAGAGCCGCTGACGTTACCCTAAACTCTGATAGCATCCAGGACCAGCTCCCACACAGTTGGGAAATACTGCACAGTGAATGTGTTAGTTCGAACAGGGTTTTTTTTATGTAACAGTCACAAACATGTGTATGCTAGTTAGTATGATGACATGCTAACA
This sequence comes from Oplegnathus fasciatus, assembly GCA_003416845.1. Lineage (NCBI taxonomy): Eukaryota > Metazoa > Chordata > Actinopteri > Centrarchiformes > Oplegnathidae > Oplegnathus > Oplegnathus fasciatus. Next base: position 1,158,625 of record NTHP01000076.1, on the reverse strand, counting down.
GCTGCAGCTTAAATTAGAACAGATAAACACTGTTAAACCCATTTCTTACACTTCACCTTACACGCCCTCTGTGCCTAGCTACAGTTGCTGAGCTATGATTGGACAAATGCTGTTTGTGGGAGGGGTTTAGCAAAAAGTCAATTAGAAATAAGTCTTTCTTGTACACTGGGGAGATGTATAGTCCTCGAGTGAAAACTCTAATTGCAATGGTATCTATAATATCAAGAACAGAAGAACTCAAGTGAATGACCTGCTAACACAGCTTTTTCCTCCTTGTATTTGTTTTGGCAGTCACAATAAAGGCCGTATTCGTTAGCTGCTAGAATGGATAGTTATCCAAACACTTATCTAATGAATTCAGCTGTCAATATCATAAACTCAATGTTTAGCCATGCATTACATAGATTACTGCAGCATTTGATTGATTGGAATTGTAGCAGCTCCTGTCTCTCAGCTTATCTGTCTTCCTTCACACACACACACACACACACACACACACACACACACACACACACACACACACTCATGGTTTGTCCCTGCATGTGTCCTCCCTGTTCTCTCTGCAGCTTTGCACGTACAGGGAAGGGCTCCTGGCTGGGGAAGGGCTCGCCAGAGAGCTCGAGCGACCCATCTGCCATGTCTGTAGAGAACCTTGTGTTCGGAGCTGGCTACTGCAAGCCTGTCATCTCTGAGGTATGTTAACCTTTAGCAGCTCGGTGGCGTTCAAATAGAAAGTCACAGACAGTCAAAGCCCATTTTGTCTCACAAAGCTGGAAACAGCTCAGAATGAGCCGTTCAGCTGGTTGTTCTCTTTTTTTTTTTTGTTTCTTTTGCAAGCAGCTAAATGCCAAGCCATGACGTAAACATGATCTCGGTTTAGGGACAGAGGCCGGTGGATTTAGTAGTGATTTGTTTTGGCATGTCATCTAGAAGCAAACAGGATTCAGCCCAAGAGCTGGGTAGAGAGTCATTCTGATCTGGATTACTGATCCTGGACCTGTTTGTCCCTCGGAATCGGTCATTTGTCGGGGCTCCGTTTAGTCTCAAGGCTTAAAGACCAGAGGCCAACACAGAGATTATTACTGTGCTGCACCGTGGCTTCTCATAATATCTGATTAACCCACCTGCCTAGGCATGTAGGCTCCAGGCTTAGCATCTGGAAGTGATAGCAGCTCTCCCTGGAAATGATGGTGTACTCTTGTCACCTCCCTCTCATGCCTCTGTGCTCATTTACAGTAGAATTAAGCTGCATAATTGCATGATGACAGAAATGATAATCCAATTACGGTTATCATAATTATTAATCATGATTATACATGTCTTACTTCATAGGAACTAAATTATTTTATTACCCTTTAATCACCCAAACATACAGTTGTACTGCTCTCAGTGCAGAATTTCTCAAGTAGCAGCAGATGGAAATTTTTGTTGTCACTCTTACTGTTAATAAAATTCTCCAAGTGTCGATCCAGTCTCAGGAAGTGAAGTATCACGTGTGATATATCATCAGATTTTCACGATTGACCTTCGTCTCCAACATTTGGCCAATACTCTCTACAGAGATGAACTGTTTCCCATTTCCATACTGTATACTAATAGCATACAAATTGTACTATATACTAATTTTCAGATTATACTGAATTTAAGAAACACAGTTATACATGACATTTAGATTTTACTTTTGTACGAAGTAATCGAATGAGTCGTGTTAATGAGTGAGGTTTAGAGGTGCTGGTTGGACTTGATAGCTGTTCCCCCCGCTTCCAGAATTTATGCTAAGATAAGCTAAGCTAAACGTCTCCTGGCTCTAGCTTCTGATTTAGTGCACAGACATGAGAGTAGTGCTACTTAACTCGAGGCAAGACAGCAAATAAGCCTATATCCCAAAATGTCAAACTATCCCTTTGAAGTTTTATTTTTTTTTGTCCAACAGCATACTTTACCATTCTAAACTAACAAAAAATGATAAAAATGTACGCGCCATCGGACATCAAACCACAAGTTTAGAATTCCGCTTCCCAAAGTATGCCTTTCTAAAGATTTGATACTTAAGTTTTAGTTTTCTTCTTCCTGGATCAGTTTTACAACTATCCACAATTTCCTTTAATTTTTTGCAGCTGTGAGTAGCTCCTCCAGTCCCTGCGTGCACTGCACTGCAGGAAAATACGGCATGTGCCAAAACATACTACAAATAAATTCTAATGAGGTTTTGAGAGTATAGTGTGTTCACACAAAAGTGATAAAAGGAAGTGAAACTTAACCAGACAGTATGCATTAGGCTGACAATGCAATGCACCAAGGAAATGGAAGAGCTGCTCAGCCACAGCTTGGTTGACATCCGTAGTTGCACGATAATTTCCTGTTCGTACAAAATGTAAATGTTGATTTTTTTTGTATACTAACTGCTAGAACAGTATACTATGATGATTAGTATGTAGTACCTTGTATATAGAATTATGTAGTATGAATTTGGGGCACGCCTAAAGTGTCCATCAATAACACATTCAAAATCAAGTGGATTTAGTACGCATACTGACTTCTCTGAGTAAAATTAATTTAGTCACCTTTCCAGTGTCAACATACTATACTCAAAGCCTGCTTAGACTTTATATGTAATATGGCCTTGGGACACAGCTATTCTGTAGTTCAAAAAACTCTTATCTGGACTATTTTCTGGACTGTTTTGCTCTATTTTCATCACAGTAGCAGCAGGCCAAGTTCAGAGATTTGATTTTCCAAACCTAACACAGAAACTGATTCGTGATGTAGCCATTATGTTTAATCAAAATCATCTCTTATCTATAGTTTTCTCTTGTGTTTGCCAATTATTCCAACGTATGAACAGTCGTAAAACCATTGGTTCCATTTTTTTCCATCCTTATAACATGCATCTCTCAGGTCCCTGCGGACGTCACAGTCTACACAGTAAATCTTAATGAGCGCCCCGGTTGCCCGCCTCCCCTCCTCCTCCTGGTTTTTACTCCCACCCCTGGCTGGGCACTTTAATAAGCTCTGCGTTTAGCCAAGCAGGGGGGTTTCGTTTGATCACAGTAATGAGTTCTGCTCACAAGCGCCACGTATCACATAGCTGCAGGTGAAATCGGCACAGAACGCCACCTCCTCCTTCACCTTTATTTATTTAGAGCTTTTCACCTGCGGCTACACTACGCTTTCAGCACTTTCCCCCTTAACACCACAGCATTAAGTGTTATGTTGTTATTTCTGAGAAAAAAATCACAAGTTGTAGATTTCCATTGATATCACCCGTTACATCTCAAAAGGAAGGAAAAAGCTTCCTCTGTGGTATGAAAGGATATTTTGAGAGGAAAAAGATGCTGTCAGAAGTGAGACACCGGAGAGAGATTTGGTCTTTTCGGTGGAAAAAAAAACATGGTTCTGAAGACAACATGTCAGAAATATCCTTTGAGAAGCTCTTCTCCACCAGTACAAAACTTCTTTGACAGCAGCAGCGATTGGACGCTTAGATTCCACCACAGACTGTGATGGTGAACTGTAAAAATTGCACAACAGCAAACAAAAGCAGAAACTATGGTTTTAGGATAATGACTAGTTCATACTGAAAAAATAGCTATTTTTGCCCTTCACTCACAGACTGATCCAGGCAGGCCTCTATAAAGGTAAAAAGAATTATGAAAGTAAACATACAGATGTTCCTTCCTGGTTCGGGTGTACTGCACTGCTGCAATTACAGAGCGCACACAGGTATGATGATAGGGCCGGAGACTTCACTTGCTAGGGGCAAATTACAGTACATCCCCAGATACTCAGGCATGACATGCCTTTCAAAGCTCAGAGCCCCACTGACGCTGCCAAAACATCCCAGCCATGAGGAGAACTCGCTGGGTAGCAGGCTGTTTCAGGTCAGGGAGCAGCGGACGAGGGCAGTCACTGGTCACATTCAAGGCTCCCTGGCTCCATATTATGACGCCTGATGTGTACAATGATAGCTGTTTGGGTAGAAGGCCATTAGCTCTTCAGGAAGATAAATGAGAGACGCGATTATAGCACTCAGGCTTTGCTGATTTGTAGCTGTTGGACAGAATCTTTTGTTACACTCAACACATACTGAAAATTGCAATGGTGAATTACAGTTAATATTTCTACTGCATTGTTATAGAGCCATCTACTGGAAACATGGCCCGTACTACAGCTTATATTTAGCTAACACTCAAAGCAAGGGAGATTGTACTTGAAGTACAAGAATTATTTTGATTTTCTTTTTCTTTAAATGTTACTCCCTCATCAAGCTGCTTGCTTCCTTCAGCTTTGTACCTCACTTGGTATTGTTGAATGTTTTCTTGTATGATTTTAGTTCATCAAATTAGGTTTTCATTTTTTGTTCAAACCATTATACATACACTATTTCTTGTTCCTCTTACTCATTAAGCCCCAGACAAACGTTGACTCCTTGGATTCTGGGTCAACTCCCCATACTTGTGAACTTTTAAAGGTCATAACAGGGATGTGTTACATCCTCCTCACGCCACATACACGT
>NTHP01000076.1:1139904-1154096 GCA_003416845.1 Oplegnathus fasciatus | reverse complement strand
TCTGTGTCTCCTTCTCTGCAGGGAAGCTTTTATGTGCCCAGTGAGAACTGCCTACAGAGAGCTCATACGTGGCACCGAAGGCTCTGTCGCCTCCTGTTGGTCGCACACAGAGGCCTGCACACCTACTACACTGCACTGATGAAGGAAATCCCACAGCTCCAGCAGACTCCACTAGACTCAGGTGACCAAATGCAAAGCTCTGCATTCATACTGGTTTTTGAAAAGAATAATTGTAAATGTCTTCAAATAAATGACTGAAATTGAAGGTCTTTTGAGAATTAAAATGTCTGAAATCCCATTATCAGAGCATTACACTTAAATCTAACAGCCCTTTTATTTGTTCTTTATGTTCACATAGATAAATCCAGGACATGGTTAGCAACAGTGGTGGAAGATTGACATTCACATTGTTTACTCAAGTAAAAGTACCAAGACAAGATGTAAAAATACTGTAGCAAAATGTATATCAGCACTGTATACTTAAATTATCAAAGATAGAAGTACTCATTATGTATATTGACCGCTTTCAGAATATTATTACATAGTATGTAATATTGCATTATTACTACTGACACATTAATGCGTAAGCAACATTTTAATGTTGTCACAGGTGGAGCTGATTTTAACTATTTTATATACTGTTTGCATCGGAAATGTAGTGGAGTAGAAGTAGAAAGCAGTAAGTACCAGAAAATGGAAATACTTAAGTTGAGTACAAGTACCTCAAAATTGTACTGTACCTGAGTAAATGTACTGACTTGCTTTTCACAACTGGTTAATAGTACACATTAGATTTTATGGTGTTTAACCATTAATTTTATTAAATTTTGTTCCTAAATGAAATTTTTTTTTTCACAACTGTCATTGTAGTTACCCTGTATGATCCCTCAGTACACACAGTGTAATGAAATCCTTTGCACTAAGCTCTGCAAATAATTTTTCTTCCCACAGAGGTGCTGCCTGTAGAAGAAACTCTAAACCAGCTCACAATAGAGTTACAGGTATGTTCAACAAACTACATCCACATATTAAAGAGCCACGTCAACAAGTTGTCTTGTGGACACTAAAGTGTTTCTGATTAGGATTCTAATTTTATTGTTACATCCTCAATGTTATGGTTTCTCTGTAATTGTGTTTTCCTATTTTGATGTTTGTTACTGCACCATGCTGTACCATGTATGTAAAACTGTTGAATTATATTTGCTAACAGTTAAATCTATGCACAGACATTGACAAATGTAATGGTTTAATCTAAATGATTGTGGCTGAATTTTTTTTTTGTTGGCAAACCAAGACAAGACAAAATTATTTATTTTTTACTGTAGGATGGTGGATTTTAGCTTTAACAATGCTAATGAGCCATTAGTTAAAGCTCAAAGATTTTCATTTCGTTCTCTTTGGTGGCATCTATGGTGATAAGCTGTAACTGCAGGTGTGTTTTTGGCCCTCACAGGACGCTATGGTCCCGTTCATTTTTTTCAAACCTAATGACTAATAAACAGGCAATCTGCAATTCCTGTCCAAGAGATACCAGTCCAAGAGAAAGAGAGCCACATCTGTATCTTCCCTCAGTCCCTTTTCTTCTTTCAATGCTCTCCACCTTGGCAAGACAATGCCGATGCTAACTCTGGTTTTCCTTGCTGACGGTTGCTTTGCTTTTTTGATTGTTTGCCTTCATCTGAAGGTCAAATTTGTTCCTTTTGTTTGGATTTGCACTTGTTTTAGAAGTTTCATCGTCTGTAGTCAACGATCTTTTCTTTGTTTGTTTGGCCATAGTAACAGAAACCGGAAAAATCAGTACGCAGCTTCACACACAAGTGAGTTGGGATTTTTCCACTGTAAAAAGAAAGTATTTGTTTTAACTTTAAAAAGTTAGTGTAGAAGACAAGTTAAAATTACCTCAACTTGTCTTCTCAAATTCAGTCAACTTCAAATTTTAAGGCAGCCAGGATACAAACTTTTTTAAGTTAAAACAAATAATTTCTTTTTACAGTGGAATGTTGCCACAGACACCCGGTTCGTAATACTGCAAACGCAAGGGCTTTCATCGGTGGGCCATAGGCTCAATCACCATTGTGTTACCTCATTCGGCGATAGATAGTGACTTAACAGACATTTATTTAAATGAAAATCTTCAATATTATAACTTTAAAAGGCATGAACATGGTTCCAATATTTTCTTTGGTGACATAAAATCAGTTTTAGTTTGTTTAAGTCATGAAGGGGATTATTGACACATTAAATAATCATGGCTTTCAAGTGTTAAAACAAGTCTAGAAACATATTGTGAAATGTCTGTGTGGACCGGTGTAAAGGTCCAGCTGTTACTACCAGCCTGTCACACAGAGAACAGCATGAGTTGATTGATTGATTGAGTTTTCTACAATGATCCAAAGACATGCAAGTCAGGCAGACTGCAGACACTATGTTGTTGGTAGGTGTAAATATGTTAGCAGGAAACCAAGGGATCCTATAAGAAAATGGTTCAAAATGTATTTTGGGCTAATGCATTCAGTTTGATATCACAGGAATATCTTTTTTTCTGACCTCCCTCTGTCCCCATCAGCTGCAGGAAGGCCATGAGAAGGTAGCGGAGCAGATCAGCAGGGACGTGAGCCAGCTCTGCTCCCAGCTGGCTGCTCTGTGGAGCCGCTTCCTGGAGGCCGCTGTGCTCAACCCCCACATCCTCTCCTACCTGGCCCAGGAGCACCACACGCTCAGGGTGAGAGTCACGCTCCATCAAAGGCGTGCTTATACAATGCTCGACATTTACTGTGTTTTCTGAGCCACAGTCCAGATAGTCTCCATATTAGAGCGCATTGACGACGATTTGTGCAGATATGTTTAAATTTAGCCATTTTTTCATCCTCAGCGCCCACACAAAACAAAAATACTACAGAACAATCAAAATGGTTTCATAACCATTGACATTTTAGCTCTGTAAGCAGCTCCTTAAGGCATATTTAAGACCTGTTTTCTTAAAGGTTTTACAGCTATTGCATAAAATTACCTTGCACCACACTGAAATGATCTTTATGGGTATAGGTAATGTAAAAATAACATTTAAACCAATTATGATTAGGCAGAAACCTTCATGTTGGACCAGGAAAAAGGTATATTGTGAGTCAAATGTCAGAACTGTGACTTAAACTGGCCAAACTCTGGAAAGTCAGAGTGATCTGTGAGTGCTACAAGGCGAAAAGATAAGATTCCATTCTAGACCTCAGTAGCTTAAACCCAGCTGAGCAAGCTAATATAATTTCCAATGCAATTTCTATCTAATCACTGGACTGTTTAATATGAATATGTGCTTCACAGTGGAGTAGCTCTCAAGGCTCTCTTATGTGGCATTGTTTCGTCTCAGTTGTCTGAAAATAATGAACATGTTTGCTTTGGTATTAGATTACCCAGAGGGGATACTGTCATGCCTCCACCCACCAGTGGAGTTAGGATTTCAATTAACACTTATTCTGTAATTATTGTGGGGTGAAAATACACCAGAAATAGTGTTCCTGGTGATTTGCCTGTCACAGTGGCTGACTTTCGAGGACGATGCATTTCTAATTGGAGCTGGAGAAGCAGAAAGTTCTCGGATCAAGCTTGTGTCACAGTCTGGAAGAAGTGATTTCAATCTCTCTTTGTGTGCAGACCTTGAACGTTTGACTCAGTACAACTGACTGTTTTCATCATCTTATGCTGTAATGCCATTAAAGACGAGTCTGAGGCTCCAGCAATGTGAAAATTGTTTTGTCTGTTTCTGGAAAAAAACAGGTCAGGAGGTTCTCAGAGGCATACTTCTTCACCGAACACCCCAAAGAGATATCTCTGACTTTTCAAGAGGAACTGTAAGTGTCTCAGAAAAAGAAGCATCAATTCTATGAATGGTGAGAAGTGTACCATTTATGATATTATTCCCTGATTCAGAATCAACAGACATGGCCAGATAGCTGCAGAAGTGCGGAGCTCAGACTACCTGACCAAGATGCCTCCTTTACCTGTTGAGTGCCTGGACATCGATGGTGACTGGAACAGCCTGCCCATCATCTTTGAGGACAGATATGTGGAGTCTCCTCAAACAGGTAATACAAAAAGTCTTCTTTACACCTAATCACTGATTTCTCCTGTGAGACAAAAGGTTTACTCTAGAACTTCGATGTCCTTGTCTTTCCAGAGTGGGTATCACATGTGCCAACCACTGATGGGCAGACCAACTCAGATCTTGCCATCACTGCTGCCAACGGGATTTTTGAAAGTGGCCAGGGAGCCAGATCACCAGCAATACCCCAGGATCCCTTGGACAGTGATGACTGCATGGACCTGCCCACATATGTCTCACTCATAGCAGAGCAGAGTAAGACCAGCACCAACATCAGAAGTACCCAGAACCTCATTCCTACTGAGGACAGTGCTGAACCGTCTACAGCGGACGTAGAAAACTTAAAGGAACCAGAGGACAAACAAGGCCAGGTTGAGGAGAACTGTAATCCAGGCCTGAGGTACTTTGCAGTTAAGCCTTGTGCTGTGGATCCATATAGAGGAGAAGCAGTTCTGGTTCTCTCCTCAAACCACAATCCCCTCATTGACCCTAATAACAGCAGTGATGAGTCTCCTGCTCATCGTGTTACAGAAAATACCGTCCAACTTCGTGATGCCACGAACGACAGCAATGCAAGAGAGAGTGAAAACAATGAAGAAGAGTCTGATATTGCCATGCCATTAAATCACTCCATGGATGATGAGAGTGAGGATGTTCCTCTCATTAGCCTGCCCACTGCCTATGCGCATCCAGTTATACCTCCCTTTCCCGGTGATCTCAGAAAAGAGATGACTCACCGTGGAGGCCTGGTCGGCTCCAAGATCATGAAGCGCTCGTCCTCAGTTATTTCCGACTCAGGTATTGAGAGCGAGCCCAGCTCGGTAGCCTGGCCCCTGGAGGCCGTGCTGCGAGGCCGACCCCCTCTAGACTTCTCCAGCGAACGGGAGATCCCACAGCAAATAGTGTGTCGCCACCCGGTCCACCGCAGCTCTCTTGAAGGCCTGCAGATGGAGAGCAATGGCAGCCTTCCAAGTGGAGGCATTCAGGCCTCACTCACCTCTATTAGCTCCTTACCCTACGAGGAGGACCAGCAGCAGAGGCAGCTCAGCAAACTGACCAAGTCAGTCTCTGCGCCGCAGATAAGTAGCCCTGAAGACACTGAGGAGGACCATGTGCTGCTCAACCAGGAAACAGATACCAAGAGTTTAGTGCAACACCAGGGTTCATTTAAGATAAACTGCTCTTCGTTGAACCTGGAATCGGAGCAATCTGAATCATCTCTATTAGACCCGAGTTTAACAACAAGTCTTGGCCACATTCTCAAGGAGAATATAAGCCCTGAAAAGTCAAACCCTCCACAGTACCTGTCAGAGACACACAGAACCAAGTCAGTGTTAAGTGATGTGTCTGAAGTCTTGCTTTTACAAGAGCCTGTAGAAAGCCCTCATGTGAAGGAAAGTGCTGTTATTGGCAGCCAGGGGGAGAATATGAACCATCAAACACACATCAGTGGAGTAAGCGCCTCAGTGGAGGATGTGCATCTCGTTGAAATGGAAGCTGTGCCCTGCAGCTGTGGAAACAAACCATGTGTGCATAAAAGTGCAGCAGATCAGGAGAGAATTAACACTGGAGATGAGTGCCAAAGTTTCCATCAGACTGAACTGCTTAGTGTTGAGGACCAGGAGTGTCTGGATCCATCCCGAACACCTTTAGAGCCTTTAGGTCTTCTACACTCCAATGACCTCCCCAACATTACCACCACGCAGAGGCCGAGTGACCTTACAGGGCTGATAACCAATGATATCACATCACCTGTTGACCTCAATGGGATATCAGCCAGTGAGAAGGAGCCTTTAGACTGCCAGACTAAGCCCTCTAAGATCCCCAACTCAGGGCTGGCCTTCGTGAATAAGAAGATGGTGGAGGTGGTGAACATGTCAGTGTCCTGCGCTCCGACCTGCCTGCCATTTTCTTCTGTTCTGAGAGACTCTCCGTCCATCAGTGGAATGTCCGCTCGCCAGGCTACCTCACCTATCACCCATCAGCCCCTGGGCTCCTTTGGTATCATCTCCTCCTCTTCACTCAATCCCTTGAACATGGATGATGAGACCAATGAACGAATGCTAAAGTGAGTTCATGTTTTGGCTAAACTAAGGACAAACTGCGCTGTAAATGTGTTTTTAACCCCAATTTAAATTGCACAGCCTGATATATTCTGCTTCACCATACCGGTGTGCTTTGTAACTTAACTGGCAGAATGCCACATTATCTCTGTCTACGTAGACAGACAGTGACACTAACAGCCAGACAGCAGCCTTCTACACAACACAAAAGAGCCACAGACTGTGAACTGCAAACCCACATTAGCTTTCTAGCAGGCAGAATGCCATTGTATCTGTCTGCATACCGTAGACAGACAGTGACACTGACTTACAGCCAGACAGCAGCCTGCTACACAACAAAAAGAAATACATAACAAGAGCCACAGACTTTGAACTGCAACTCACATTAGCTAACTAATGTCTCCTTCTACAAGCATGGACACATGTCTTTTGTTGCTGAGCAAGCTACCAATCAAATAGCCCAGGGAAAAGTGCTGATGTCACCAGACTAGACAGCTAGACTAGCTGTACCTGCAAATGCCAACATTGGTAAGTTTAAACCAATGTTGTTACTGGCTTAATAAGCTACAGTTACTAGTGCAAGTTTATTTGCATTGTGTCTCTGTGCCCTCTCATTTTTTTCAAACACGTACCCTGGCCGGTCCACTTAAAGGCTTGGAGGCTCGAGGAGCATTCCTGAGACTTTTCTTCCTTTCAGTAATAAAAAAATATTATAGTTATTTGTGTTCAGGCAGGTGAGGATAATCCCTTTCTGACTTGGTTGTCGCTAAATAATGTTTCAGAAAATGCAGGCCCTCTTCCAAGGAAAACTTTGTAGGAGTGAGATTATAATCCACACCAACTACAGGAAACAAGGCCAAAACACAAGGTTTTATGGGTATGTGGAGACGGCTCTTGACATCTGGTGCAGTAGCTGGCAGTTACTCATGCTTGGAAAGCTCAGGATAACAAAAATGAAGTGAGGGCAAATTTGAAGCGAGGAAGTCAAGACGAGGTGAAATGCCTCCTGAGTGTATTAAATCACATCAAAGAGTGCAGACAAATCCGTCAAGATTAGCTGAACGCACTGAATCGGATTTGTTTTGACTCCTCCACTGCTAAAATCTGTAACCTGGCGGGATGACAGGGTAATAAAAGTTAGAGGAGCTACTTGTAAGTCGGCGGGACTTTTGTTTATAAGCCGGATGTTTGCTCGGAAGTGGGCAATGTGAACTGAAATTAATCAAATACAAAAATGGGAAGGCAGGTATTCCGTTATATTTTGGACCAAAGAGAGAAAACTGCAGGAGTGATTCACCTCTAAGAGATGCATTTTCAGTCTTATACAAACTTTTTTGTGAAATTAAATCTTAGATCAGCATTTTATCTGTGTGTGTAACTAAGATTGTACATCATTGATTGTTGCCAACAGTCATGGACCCTTCCTCAGTCATCATTAGGTTACTCGTTTTTTTCTTTACATTTAGTTGTAGCTGTCTTTGCATATTACTGGAAGTTCTTTTTCAGTTTATTGCTAACATACAGACTATAATTTCTCACGTTTTTTTTTCTCCAAATGTCATTTCTCTTCTCTCCAGTTTCTACAAAGCCAAAGAGGAGCTGTTCAGGGAGTTGAGCTTTCAGGCCAGCTTGTACAGCGACCTCCCTCACCTGGCATCAGATCTGCCCTACTTCCCCCCTGAGGAGGACGATGAGGAGTTTGATGACGGCATACACCTCGTGGTGTGTGTCCACGGGCTTGATGGTGAGTCTGCACACAGCTGAATGTTCACTGCAGTCCAATTCCACTGCGAGAACTTAATAGCTATTAAACTGACACATTGTAGCATACTGGACATCCTTTTTTTAGATTCTAGTGTCTTATTAGCATTGTAAATGTAATATAGTCTCTGACAGTATGTCCTACAAACTTAAAATATCCCATCACACTATGTAGCCTGTGAATACTAATTCCAAAAAAACATATTTCAGGTGTCTCTTAAATGATTAATGGGGCAGAAACGGTGTGTGCAATTTCCTCTTTGCTTCCAGGAAACAGCGCAGACCTTCGGCTGGTGAAGACTTTTATCGAGTTAGGACTGCCAGGATCCAGGCTGGACTTCCTCATGTCTGAAAGGAACCAGGTACATCTGTAAATGACGGCGACGGGAGCAAATTGACAACATGTACAGTCACATTTTCTGAAAGTGCTTTAAGGCAATTTGCGGAGCGCTGACAGCTGTGCTTTTCTTTGCCGTTTCCCTGCAGACTGACACGTTTGCAGATTTCGACACCATGACAGACAGGTTGCTGGATGAGATCATTCAGCATATCCAGCTGTACAATCTCACCATAGGCAGGATAAGGTCAGTCGCTCAACTTTAATGCCGTGCAACATACACTTTACTGACAACTCTCCTTTTGATTGATTTTGATGGTTATTCGAGGCAGAACAGAGGCAATCATCAACAGAAGCAGCCTTTTCTTCGGTCAGTAGATGGCAGCAGAGACTACACATTGGACTGATCATGAATGCCTTAACTTAAGAGAATCATTGTTTCATGATAATATATAGACTACAAACGTCAAAACAGATAAGTGGCACAAAATGGATGAAAAGCTCTTATCATACAGTGCCAATAAGTTTCTGACTTTCACTTGATATACTGCGCTCCTTTGTGCCTCAATGTGTTTCCTAGTTCCGATCAAATTAAGCTATTCATCTTCCTGCTAAATTGCCCTCAATGTGCCAATTTATTTTTTTTTGTGAGAGTTTCTACCCAAGTTTGTTAACTTTCTTTATCGTGGCGTATTCTCAAGAGAGTAAGTATCAAAGACAAAAGCAATGGACTGCCTCAACAGCATCTGGTTCTTTCCACATTACTTCTATATTTAGTTAGGTAGGAGACAGATGAGAAGGAGCAGACATGGCAATGAGGGATTTTGGGTGGAGCTGTAACAGTACAGTAATTAAATTAAGTGACAGACATAGCTTCATGAATCTGATATTTCCCACTGCTGGCAAGATGCTTTCACTTTGTATGGTATGTCCTCTGTGTCAGCATCATTAACTTGCCATTGCCTTTGAGAATGTTTAAACATTTAACAAGTTAATGAATTTTCTGTAATTACCAGTGTTGTCACTAAAATCTCCATATAGCCTCCATCGGAACTAGTTCCTGCTTACGGAAGAGTCTATACTAAGACATGGCACAGTGTCGTATAGGTCAGCAGCGTTGGAGGCGCTGTATTCCCAGCCACCCACACAAGTTGCAAGTTTATCTCTCTGAAAGTTGTTTGTCTTCGGCCAACAGCTTCATCGGCCACTCTCTGGGGAACATCATCATCCGCTCTGTGCTGACGAGGCCTCGCTTCCGCTGCTACTTGCCCAAACTGCACACTTTCCTCTCGCTGTCAGGCCCACACTTGGGAACGCTGTACAACAACAGCACATTGGTCAGCACAGGTGAGGCCACCGCGCAGCTGTGGGGAAAACCCGCGCGCTGCAAATGTGCTGTATTTTCGATGTTTTGCGCTCCTCAGCAGCACCCAGTCTGGTATCTAAGAATATCATCCGTGTGTGTGTTTCTTAGGTCTGTGGTTAATGCAGAAGCTGAAGAAATCAGGATCCTTGCTGCAGCTCACCTTCAGAGATCACGTTGATCCGCGGAAAACATTCCTCTATCTCCTGAGCCAGAAACCAGGTACCAGCTGAAAGCGGACGAATTTGAAACAGAGACAGTATATTGACTGCCTCACTTTACAGACTATTACTTGAAAGACAGTCTATTCAAATATTCATGAAAATGTTGTCATCTTGTCTTTTTTGTCAAATTTCTGTATGTGTCAGCTCACTAACACTCAAACCCCTGCCAGCGAGCTGTGAGAGGCCTGTGAGAGGCCTCCCCACTGTGTGAGTGGAACAAAGCAGCCGTTTGTCACACAGGCTTGAAGAAGATAAGCCTGAAAACACTTTTTTACCCCTCCAGCTCTGTGGCAGGCTGACAAAATGATCCAAACCCTGTCACTGGAAACCCACCAGTGCACTCTCTTAAAAGCACACTGACAGGAGACTTGAGAAAAAACGCGGTTTTATCGTATCAAGCCTGTCATTGTACTTTGTGATTGTGCTTTGCGTTTTACAACCAATTCACTCCTTTCCTCTGTCTTACTCTCTCTCCACCTCTCTCTCTCTCTCTCTGTCACACACACACTCTGCAGTCTCATTTACTCGCTTTTTTTGTGTCCTTTTAGGGCTCCAGTTCTTCAAGAATGTGGTGTTGGTGGCGTCTCCACAGGACCGTTATGTTCCTTTCCACTCTGCTAGAATAGAGATGTGCAAAACTGCTCTTAAAGACAGGACCACAGGTCAGAAGTGCATATATTGCTGTATCGGATTCTCTTGTCTTGGCTTTTTTACGATATCTTGTAAATATTACATCTATTTTCTTTAATTTTTGAGTGAGAAAAATGTTCTTTATTATTTCTAAATTGCTGAATCTCCAGGGCATATACTGATCACAGCTAGTGATCAGCAAAGGATCTTTCTTCTGAATGTTAAGAGCCAATTAGGGATATGTGATCTAAGTAGTATGGTGCTAGTTTCACTCCATTATGTTTGGTTTAAAAGGAATAATTTGGCTTTTTGGGAAGTAAACTTATTTGCTTTCTTGTCGAGACTCAGATGTTCCGATTGATACCACTCTCATGTCTGCACCGTAAATATCAAACCACCGCAGCCAATTAGCTTAGCTTAGCATAAAGACTGGAAGCAGGGAGAAACAGCCAGCCTGGCTCTGTCCGAAGGTAACAAAATCCACCTGTGAGCACCTGTGAAGCTCGCTAATTAACATGTTATATTTGGTTCAATCCGTACAAAACAAATGAAGTGTACAAACCTCAAGTTGTGGTTTTATGGGTGGTTATAACAGTATTTCTTAGCTGAGATTAAAAAGGCACTTAGTATGTACCATGTACGCAGTGGGACTCATCATAACTTTCCTCATTTCTGCACTGAAGGGCCCGTGTACACTGAGATGATCAACAACCTCCTGCAGCCACTTGTGGAGGCTAAAGAGTGCCGGCTGATCCGCCAGAATGTGTTCCACGCTCTGCCCAACACAGCCAACACCCTGATCGGCCGCGCCGCCCACATCGCTGTCTTGGACTCTGAGCTTTTCCTGGAGAAGTTCTTCTTAGTGGCAGGGCTCAACTACTTCAAATAAAGGTGCTAGTGCTGCAGGCTTACAGGGCAGAACCTGTTGGGGGCTGATGGATAAGGTCCTTACCTTCACTTTGTACAGTATGGTCAATGTATATAATCCCTGATATCCAAGAGGCAAGGCCTGTATATCCCATTTGTTAGGATTGTTAGCAGCTGTTATTAAAAGATCAGTGTATTGTGACTGTTTCAATTGATAACTCAGAAGTCTGAGTTTGACGTGTAGCCATGCAAAACAAAACATCTGACATCTATCACGGGATTGATTGTAGATGTTTTGTTGGCCTTATGAATAACCTCTCAGCCAGAACACTAACAGATGCTAATTGTGGTCGAAAGCATTTAACTACTTTCCCTTTAGAGTTGGTTTAGAGCCTGGTTGATTGAATTCTTCTTTAAGGGTTACGCCGATGATAGTCTTAAACTATCCTTAGAACCGAGGCAATAGATGCGCAGCATTTATCCCCTTGATTGTACATGAAGTATTTTGTTGTACAAAACATAGATGTTCCTTTATACAGAAACGAATATATTGTTTAAATTATTTATTTTTTATCTGCTTATGTGTCTACACTTGTAAGTAGCCCATCTAAATGTGATCTTTTGTGTGTTGTTATCATCAAGTCCATCGAATGGAAATCAAAGTGTTTATAACGTATACAATGGAGGCAGAAGTGTTACCCCATAAAGCCTATATTCAGTATAGTGGATATCTGCTTTTTCATACATTTACTTATGTTTAACTGTACATCAGTTTAACCTAACTCATTGACCCTGATTAACTAAGTATAACCCACACCACAAGTGAGCCAAATGGCTCCACCTCCTGTGTGAGCCTTCACGTTTAAATTGATTGTTTGCACTGATTGATTGGAAGGTTGACTGACTTCGTGAGTTGATAATTTGCAGAGTCCCACCCTCCTTAGTTACTGTTGCTATGCCTGTCAAGCTTCCCAGATGCGCACGGCACATTTACAGTTTACACTGATAACAGTGGCAGATTACCACTCAAAATTCTTAGTAATTTTTGAAAGAGTGGGTCTTGATTTCAGACAGATTATATCAGCTGTAGCTAGCTAGCTAATGTTAGCTACATGAGTTGGTTGAAAAGGCTTTCTCCGGCTGACTACACTACATGGAAAAATGTAAGATCAGACTGTTATTTCATTCCAACAGCCCTGTTTGGCTGCTTAGCTTACATATGTGTTCGTATTTTCGAGCTGTTGCTTGTTACACTTTAACGTTAAAAACAAAAAGGCCTTCGGATGAGGACTGATGAGTGTACAAGCTCGGGTTACGTTGCTTGGGTTGCTGGAGTGTAAACTTACACCAAATCCAATATAAAGCAGCTAATGTAAGCCTAAATTCTGACAGCAAAAGATATAAGATAAGAATAGTTGGTTCACGATGTGCTCCTCGGCCTCGGACCTGCTAACGTTTGCAGCTCATGTTAAACTTTTGCTTGTGTGTTTTTGGTTTTGGAAAGGCTTAAAAAAGACACCACTCTTACTATAGTCCCATGCAAACCGCATTAACATGTCTGCAAATCCAAAGCTTGACAGGCCTGTCGTGCATAGTTACGGTTGTTAAGCTATGATTGGACAATTGCTGTTCAGGTGACGCGTTTAGCAAACTGTCACTTCTGTTGGTAAACTGTCTAACAGTATTGAAGCAGATCTCTGGCATTATAACTACCACTGTAACAAAATGAAGATACATGGCTCATTTCCATTTTGCTCCTTGAATCATGTGACAGGGAGACAGAAAACAGGCTTACTGAAATAATTAACAGCAAATATGCTGAACATATAATGTGGAAGAGAAAAGCGTGACTATACAGTACAATCTTATGGTCTAATGACCATCACTTTCTTAATGAGCTGTTTTAAATTGTAGATTAAAATTCTCTACACAAGGATAGATTTCATAAGGCACTTTGAAATTCATTATTTTTTAAATGGCGTAAATCAGGGTGTCATTGCTTTTGTTTTCTGGAACACTGGATGATTTTGCATAATAAGGACCCACTGCCAAGATTCTCCCTCACACACTGTCATTTTCTACAAGTTCAATATGATGCATGATGATAGCAGGGAAACACCGTCGTAGCAGACACTGTCTCATGTTCTTGGACATATACGATGCCATATATTGTGATCATCTCATCAGCTGAATCGAATAAATGTTTGCTTTTCTACATTTTCCTCCACCACCTTTGCTGTCACATTCAAGCGTGACGCGAGAGATGTCGTTTTCCAGCATGCTGGTGAGGACTGTTTCCTCATCGCTGTGCTGTCCATCAACTGATGTTTACATTTTGACATTAGAGAACTGTTATCATACTGTTGCAACAGATGTCTCGTATCCGGCGGTGATTGTGCATCTGCTGTATATGTAGTTATGTACATACAGAGAGCTATATTTAACCTTTGCACTGGTTTGATGGCAAGTGCACTTTATTGACAACCTTGAATCAACCTCCACTAGCTTTACAACATGAAAACAGCTATTTTCCCTGTGTTGTGGGTTTATACATGCACTGCTTCTTTAGATCTGAAGGTCGCATCCTGCACTTGTTGTAAAAACTGACCACGGCAGTCAAGCATTGTATCGTCTTCAAAGCACGCTGTCTCCGAGTACAAACAATGACATCGCAAAGTGCTCTTTTCTGTTCTGAAGCTGTTGCCGTGGTGCTGCACGGTGTCACCATGATTGACTCTAATCAAATGGGCTCCTTTAGGGCACAGAGATCGTTCTCAAAAAGCCACTAAGCAAAGCTGTGTAAGCAATCTGTTGGAGCTGCCATGCATCATGCATCATTTCTCAACCCCCC
>NTHP01000076.1:1036406-1139866 GCA_003416845.1 Oplegnathus fasciatus | reverse complement strand
CCACACACACACACACACACGCACACACACACAAACACATACTGTATATGGATGAGGCTTTAGCTTGTTTGCTTTAGAGGCATGTGTGTTTACCCAAAGGGGTCAGTGGGAATCGATGGAGGGAAAAAGTGTTTGTTGTATTGAGATTGGCCTCTTCAAGGGCAAATACAGATTTGAAATTGCTCCATGAGAAGGATGGCTGTCCTGTAAAAGGTTTCGCTTGAAAGCGCGGTATTAGATCAGAAAGAATCGTATTTACATTATGCTGAACTCCATTCTGTAGAGCAAAGTACTTCTTTTTCTTTTATGACTAAATATGTCTGTATGCTGCTGTCATAACTGAGAGTGAATTCAGAGGTGATGCATAAATCCAATAGATCCTTGCAAGTGCTGTCAACCTTCAAAACTAGCTGACTTGAACCTTTTTGTATTTGATTGCCCTTTACTGAGAGTCCTGTTCATGTGTAGTGTGTGTGTGTGTGTGTGTGTGTGGAGGAGGGTGTGTAATACGTGTGTGTGAAAGGTGATGTGTAATCATTATCTGCTCCTTGCTAGAACATCCCTCATGTGTTTGAACTGAATGTAAAAAATGTTTGACTTCACTGTGAGGAACATGTATTTATTTCATTCTGCAGTTCTTTTGCTGAATGTACATGGAAAGTACAGTAAATACTACTTCATCTGTGCCAATACTACTCTAATATTTTTCTATGTTGCTGACTGTACTGTATGTATTCCTTAGTAGCTTGTGTCCTATGTAAAAATATAAATACAAATATATATATAGCATAGTATTATTATAACAAATATGATGTTACAATAAAAATGTTCCTTTTGCATTATATTTTGTTCAGCGTCCATTGTAACAGACATGGTCTCAGCCAATGAAAATGCGCTTTTTAACAATCTCACGTTCCATCTAGTAACTAAGGAGATTCTTGAACTTGATTCACACTTTCTTGGACTGGGTATAATAACATAATAAATGCATAGTTTTTAAACTAATTTGCATATACCTTCATTGTGGAGAAAACAGGATTTAAATATCTAGCCTAATGGCCGTCAGGTCTCAGGTGACACTAAAAGGCAGCTGGTGAGCTGATCGTTTTTTTTCTATGATAGCAAGTTGATATTCAGGTTATCAAAGCAACTCCTTAATATCGTCATTTTGGAGTATACAGCTACAGAGGTTATTGTCATAAGCCATTTACAACCATGTACATTGAAGCTGCTCCCAAATAGCCACTCAACTTTTCAACTCATATGAGTATTATGTTGTGTACTAACTGAGAGGTTTGACCTGACCGCAGACATAATCAACATATATGTTCTGTGGGCTGTAAAGGTACAAAGCATTTTACAGGCCTTCCCATGTTTATAGTTAAAACATACTACATGTATATGGTTACAACAACCGTTAATGGGAAAATCTATTATAATGTTTAAGCGCTTTACACCACATCAGTCAAAACGTCCATAGTAGTGGAGAAAAAAAGCATAAAATAGCACAAGAGTTCATTTAAAAAAAGTAATTTAGCCTGATTTCTACATAGTTAATAATATGCATACATAGTGCATATTCTTAAACAAGTTTGTCTTTAATCAAATGATCAAACTCTGTGGCAGGGTAGGATTCAGTGTAGGAATACTGGTTAATGTCAGGGGCTCTGGTCAAAATGGTTTGGGGTGAACATGTAGGGGGGCCCAGTAGGGACCCACAGCTCTAGTGGGTTAATCCTCCTCTGTATGAGACAGATTTTTAAACTAATCCCAAGTTTTAGCACATTTCCTAAACAGCTTAATTTGTAGTGAAAGCAAAGGTGAACAGTGAATTTATCACCCAATATAACAAAAATACATTTTATGGTCCACTTACAATGGCTTCTTCCACAGCTTTTAACTGCATCTCAGGTCCTCATCAGCAGAGGGACCATCAGAGGACCTAAATATAGAACTTTATCATCTGATAACAGATACAGAAACAGGACGTATATGGTATAATATCGTATAATGGACAATTCTGGCGCATTCACTAATTTATTTCCTAAATAACTTGGCTTAGATAAAGTGAGTATTTGTTTTCAACCTGCCTGATCATTTGATCGTGTTGCCATATTGGATTCAGTTGGAAAGCTTCATCTATCAGTGTTGCAGCAGGGGGATAAATATATCATTATCAGTGGGATTTATGGCCAGAAACTACAGAAATAGAACTATTCCATACTAAACTACAGTGCATGTTCATCTGAATAACGGAACATGTAACTCAATGTGGCTCACTGGTGTGTTTCAACAATGGAGCTCTATGGCACAGACGAATAAGACCAGGTTTTGGCTACACAGACATATTTGTTGGTATCAATTGTTGGTTTTGGTCTTTTAATGGGATCTAATTAAAAGACCAAATGGGGAAAAAAACACAGAATATCAACAGACCAATCCTTTCAAAATAAGGGTTCTGTTTTAACATCTTTTACAAACAGCCAGTATATTGTATTAATCGATTCTGCACCAGAAACTGTATGTAATTACCCAAAGTTTATCAGATCCATCATAAATCAACTGACTGTCTGCTACCTAATTTGTCCTAAAAGACCAATACAGACCCACAATACTCTACGTGCAGACCAATATAGTGGTCTCACCCAGGCTGTCACCCTGACAGTGTCAGTGTCCCTGAGTGGTACTTGTGCTGTGTGCAGAGATGTGGCTGTTTCCTGCCTCCCCGAGCCTCAGGGTCCACAGAGGCAGATTTGTCACGGCCTTTAACTTCTGTCTGTGTATATTCTATTAACGAGCCCTGTTGTGGGACAACAATGACTCGCCATTTATATTGTCCGTCGGTGACACGCGCAGTAAACGAATCATAGCAGCAATCCCCCACTGACGCCCCATTGCAACTGCATCAATTTATGACTTCCAGGTTTGGGATACCCCGGGGCTATAAATCCAGGCCACAACAATCCATACTCAATTTGATTTCAGGGTGTTCTTTCTCATTCCACCGTCCATTTGTCACTGCATGTTGAACTCATGATCCAACTGAGGCTAGTTGGAGTCCCTCTACTTGCTTTTTCCCTCTTTTTCTTCCCTCCCTGAAATCAATAGAGCTCATTTTTCCACCCTGACCCTAAAGACATCACTCCGTCGCCAAAAACTGATGAGGGACCCACGCTCACACATAGTAATGCATTTCATTTGCTGCAAGTTAACAGCAATTGCTTGGTCACATTCACTTATCATCAAATGCAATGAAATCACAGCAAATAAAAGCAGCGCTCTTGTTTACAGCTCGGCCCTCGCGCAAACACATCCCCACGGAGACCTATCTTATTCTGCATGTGTCGCTCCTCCTCGGCCATAAAGTGGAGGAAAAATGATTTTGTCATTAAATCCATCACTCGCAGTTGATTGAAGCGGTGTTCATTCCATTGTTTGCCTTGTGAAGGAGGGAAACCATTAGTCCCAGAGTGATACTTTGGGCAGGCATCGTCAATAAGCAAGCCGCCAGTGGGAGTAATTATTGCTGCATGAAGCTGTCGGTGCTGGAAGGTAATAAGATCTCACATGGTCTCATTATCTCCCATGACACTGATGAGCAGGATTTCACACGTAACTATCAGGAAGATAAAGCAGCACACATACAGCAGAACTGGACTTTCAGACCTGCTTTGAATGATGTCTTTTGAGCTTGATGATGGTTTTTAATCTGGAAGAGTAAAAGTTGCTACAGAGGAAACCAAATCGCTACAGATCTTCCTGCACTATCCTGTTTGAGCAGTTTGTTTGAAAGGATGTTCCCACTAACAACAATAGCATCCTGGCACAAAGTACATTCTTTCAAAAACAAGTGTGGTGTATGACTATGACCAGCAGACAGTGAGGACTAGACTGCTTTTTATTTAAGGCACTGCTCCATAACACAAAGTGACCATTATGGGGGATGACAGGGCTGTAAATCAATACCAGTCACTGATTTCTGGTTTTCTAAACCCACTTTCTGTCCTGCATTCTGTCTTATGATTGGAATATCATACTATATTTCAAAGAAAGTGTTTTAAAACTAACGCAATTATGCAATTATGCTAAAAAGGGAAATTTGGGGGTGGTAGTGTATGTAGACTGAGAAATAGACCCTTATCGCCCAGAAGTCCACCATTTTGGCTAGCCCCACTTTGTGCTTCTCATGTTTTACCATTATTTTGACCGCTGCACAATCATTTTTTTTTTTACCCTTTTCCCAGGTTGCGCCTCTTTTTCTTATTCCAAACAAAGATGGTAGCCAAAAATGACACATCTACATTTTCAATTTATACCCCAAAACCAAAACTTAACAAGTCTACGAGTCTACAGCCACGGCAGCCCTGTGAGTCTGCAGGTATGCACAATGGTGCTTAGAGCTAAATGCTAACATGGGCATGCTAACATGATGTTAAGCAGGTATAATGTTCACCATGGTCACTGTCTTAGTTTAGTGTCCTAGCATGCTAAAATTTGCTTGCACAAAACACAAAGAACAGCTGAGGCTGATGGGAATGTCATTAGTTTTGCAAGTATTTGGTCACGAACTGAAGTCTTGGACAAATTAAGATTTTGATCTGATGATGGCGCTAGATTAAAAGTCAGATGATCACAAATTTATTAGAAAATTTCATGGCAATCCATCTAGTAGTAGATATATTTTAATCTGGACCAAAGAGGTGGACTGACAGATAGACTTTCATGCCACGCAGCTAGCACGGCTAAAAAGAATAGTCAAACTCAGTGCAGCACATGCCAATATATGCTGACATTAAGTCCCTAGTATGGGTCAAACTAAAAAAACACTGGATCCTACATTTCCCATAATGCATCTCGATAACATGTTTTCATCATACCCTCAATAATATTGAAAAACCTCAGTTAGATTTAAAACATTATTCTACTTTTACTTAAAAACATTCTGTGATTTTATACTTTACCAACCAGACCCCTCTGCCTGCTCTGAGAACCAGATGTCATGCCGCTGACATCATTTTGAAAAAGTTAAAGCCTTGCTTGTCTTTACTTTAGCTGTCGTCTGGGTGCTGCTGTTTATACAGCACACCTCCAGCCTGTTATAGAGTTGAGGACATCCACCTCCTTAAAAAGAAAATTCCATCCATCACTGATGGGTTGAGATCCTCTCAGACAGAAGTCCATGTCTACTCCACAATTAGTGTCTAGTCTCCATCAGGAAATCTATCAGGGCGGTTTTCACAGAGAGGTAAAATTTCAAGAGCGGCTCTGACTGCGAGAGATTTTCCTGCAAATTCAAAAGGAGTCGTGTCTTCTATCAATCATTTGTAGTCGTTGTTCCTATGTGAAACAAGCGCCAGTCAGACTGAATGTGTGAATGAGCAGCAGATGGAGGCAGCTTTCATACATGTTAGTTCACATATAGTCTACAATATATTCTGGCGTAAATATTTCAGTTATTTCTCCCATTTCTTCACTTTCCATGACCATTTTCCTGTTATGAGGAGTCTTTCCAGCAGATGGTGCTACTACTCTCTGTTCTCGCCTGTTAGGTGACACAGGCTGCGGTTATTAAAAGGTTCAGCAATGAAGCCATTTTGTCAGTAATATGAGTTTGTCAGTAAAATGAGACAAAGGATTTACACAGTGCCCTTTAAATTGTGATAGACTGTCTTATTGCATTGTGTTTGGATAGATCCTGTTTTTGCGCTTTAAGAGCTGGATTGATGAGCTGCAGAATAATGTGTGTGTGTGTGTGTGTGTGTGTGTGTGTGTGTGTGTGTGTGTGTGTGCTGGAAGCAGACTTACAGATATCTCTATCTGTTGCCAGCGCACTGATGTAAGACTATAGGTCAGACACATCTCTAATGAGCAGAGCAGTGTGAGAGACCCGGTACAGTTCAGAGCTACGGGCAACGATATTGATCCAGAGACATTTAACATTTACTGTAGCATCTACACTGGCAATAAAGTGTCAAGATGCCTCCTCGTCTCTCTAGTAAGTGGTTAGAGGACAAGAAAAAACTTTTGATTAACAAAAGTGAGAATAAAAGGCTAAATAAACCCATAAAATCCATTCATCTTAGCGTTTGGGAAGCCAGTGAGAATCCGTTAACTGAACTTTTCGTTTCACCTTTCCTCAAGGTGACCAACCTTTTCTGATGCTGGATAATAGCGAGTCAACTTCCAAAAGCGATTCCGACAATACCCACCAATTTTGTAGCATTGCTGGTGAACACACTTCACCAGTCACATCCATATCATTTCTCAGCTGTGGTGGGCTATAACTGTAGAGGTCAGTGAATCCTGAAACCAGATATATCTGTGGGGGATGACAGGCTGTCAAGAAAGAGAGAGAGAGATGCTAAGAGAGAGAGAGAGAGAGAAAGAGAGGAAAAGAAGATGGTTAATAGGGTGTTGAACAAGGCAGATTTAAAGGAATAGTTCAACATTTTGGGAAATGTGCTTATTTGCTTTCTTTCCAATAGTAAGATGAGAAGATTGATATCAATCTCATTATTGTGTATGGAGTACAGAGCTAGAGTCAGGACAATAAAGAAAATGGAGGCTGGGGGAAACAGCTAGCCTCGCCAAAGAGCAAAAATACCTTATTATACGTGATTAACACATTATAGCTCATTTTTACACAAACAGAAATGTAAAAAGGACAAACATTAGTTTATCTGTCCGCACACGTCTGCACTCCAGCTGAGGCGTGTTTAGCCTAGCCTGAGGCAGGGGAAACAGCTAGCTTGGTTCTCTACAAAGTGAAAAAATATGCCTAGCAACACCTCTACAACATAACACTAATGAACATGTGGTGCTTGTTTTTTTTTTAATATGAATATAAACAGAAATGTAAAAATGACAAATTGGGGTTTTATCTCGCTATTTCTCGATGAACAGCAGCTGGGTGCAGCGACTGAAGCCTTATTGTCACAGTAAGAGTTCCACGTTTGGTGCTATTGTGCCTGTACAGAGACCAGCACTGATGTATCCTGTGACCCGCCCTGTAGCCGTAGACACTGCTTAGAATTCCCGGGCAGGTGGATGCACACAACTTTTACGCATCAGTTTATGTTTGGGTTTAAACAAAAGAGGGATACAACATGTTAATTAATCAGCTTGTTGGGATGCGTTTAGCCTAGCTTAGCATACAGACTGGAGGTAGAGGGAAACTGCTAGCCTGGCTCTGTACAAAGTCAAAGAAACACTTAACAAAACAACAAGGAAAATTGTTTTTTTCAACCTGGGTCGTATTCTCATAATTGTGGCCATTCTGACTATAGTCATGCTCAATTTGCACTTGATAAAATGATTCATGTAAAACTGTTGTTAATTTGGAAAGCATATAAGGAGTCTTGCACTGCTTGCCCCTATATACTGTATGTCCTTTATCTTTAATGGTGCTGTGTTCATTTTGTAGCTTTTTCCCCTTGCTTCCACTCCCAACTCCAGCTTCGTACTTAACGCACACATTGATATCAATATGCTTTAAGTAGCATGTTTATATTATCTTTTTTGTTATTTTACTTTTGCTTCACATTTTGGTGATAAGATTTTTAATGCATTAATCATTTTTATCCTCCTTTTCGTCCATGTAATAATGTTGATTCTATAATGACAATATCATCAGAACATGACCTCCACATTTAGCCATTATACCTCGTTGTGTTGTTAATGATGTGTTGTTTCCTACACAGCACGGCTACTGGATCTCCTTCAAAGCCTTAGGGGCAGGAGGCGAGTGACAGCGTTTGAGTCTTGAGGGAATTTTAAAGCTTGTTTGGTTAATCATTATAAAAAATGTAAAATCTGAAATATATAATACTCGTTTGGTCTTTAAAACGTAGCTGCGGGTTCTCTGAAATCACCGTAATGAAGACGGATGCACATAAATCACAAGTTTTTACAAATGCTGAGAATGTGGAAGTGAATTCTCTGAGAAGCATTCAGGATGGTGGAGATTCAGCTTCTTACCAAAAACTGCCGGATGGAAAAGATAAAGTCAGATCTGGCACGGGGGTTTTAAAAATATGAAGTAATCTCCCTGTAATCCTAAGAGATCCCAGCATGCAAAGAAATGGTAATCCCATGTAATGATAGATGATCCTTACAAAGGTCCACTCTATCATGCAAAAGAAAGGCTGTGAAAGAAAGGTGAAAGAGGATATACTGTGCTAGAAAGAAGGAAGAAAATATCCATATGGGCTGAATGTCTGGACTCTCAAGTAAGCCATCATGACTTTCGCCCTTCAACAAAATGTGCTGCATTGGCAAAACCACAAACATGCTGAGCGAGAGATATTGTGTCTTGATATGTTCTGAATCCATTTCATTTTTAACGACAGATTAACCTTGATCCCGCATATCTATGGATTATCCACTCAGTGACAAGTGCATATGGTGTGCTTTTCTGAAATGCATCCAAATCCAACATCACAGCCACATGCATTCATACGCATTAATTTCCACCCCCCCCAATCAGGCTCTGCCTCCTGATCTGGAGCAGTGCTGGGACTGTCGGGAATCAACAACGCCGTCTTTAGATGTCAGGGGCCGCTGTGATCCTCCTCTGAACATCACACAACTCCTCCGAGGCAGAATCAGATGCTTTTCTCGCACGACATTTGTCCTCCAGATGCATTCTTGTTTACTTGTGTTTCTGGCTGCAGTCTCAACCTGTTTCTTCTCCGGCGATGTGGAAGTTGCGAAGGTGGTAACTCCTTTAATTTCCCTCATACGGAGCTGCAGCAGTCCTGTAGTGCCAGAGTGCTGTAAGCCAGCCTCAGGCTGCAGACACTAGTGAAGAGATACAGGTGAAAGGCGAGACTGAAATGAAGATTTAAGAGAAATTGATAACTACATAACAGTACAGTATAAGCAAATCTTTTATATTAGACCCTTAAGGAGAGTTATTCATACAGAGAATTTCAAGAGAGGTGACTGAAAAGTTCAAACTTCAAAGCACATCAAAACAAAACTCTGGCTTGTCTGTTTCTTTATGTTTTATATTTCATACATAAAGAATGACACAGGGTTGAAAGAGACAGCAGATCTAATGTTGATGAGTCCAGTTTTTTTCTGGATACAGTTCTTGCTCACTGCTGTAATAGAGTTTGTTTTTCGCTGAGGTTTTGATTTGTTACTGCATGGGATTAGAGAAGGAACTACTTGACACCAGACTTTCTTTTGAATAAAATGGCAAATCTGCAACATCTCAGTGTGGATGGGACTGTGTAAAGGGACCCAGCTGGTAGACATGAGAACTCCAAGGTTTTAGTTTTCATTTACCCAGAAAATGAGACGAGATGAGGAAAAAGTGAATAGTGGTATTAACTATATTGGGCTATAACTATAAGAAACAAATTTTACAAAATTAACTTCAATATACACAGATTAAACCCCCCCAAAACCCCCCTTGCTGTGGCAGGTGTTGGGCACAGTCCAGGGTCCAGGTGTGGGCATTTAACACTCCCCTTTTCATCAGTCACACAACCTTTGCATGGTGAAGGCCAGACATCCTGAGGACCAGGAGCATGGTAACTCAGAAGAAATGAAAATTATATAAATAAGACTGGAGGCTGGCTGTAGCTTCATATTCAACGGACAGATGTGTCTTCTCATCTAACTCTCTGCAAGAGAGCAAATAAGCATATTTCCCAAAACTACTAATTTAAAACAAATGTCACAAAAACTAATATTGACATTGCAAAATGAACTAAATGCGCGTGCTATATCTAGAAAATAATGTCAAAAATGCATATAAAAATATTACAACAGGCTGTTTATTTAAATAAAAGTTACCTGTAACAGAATTTTAACATGAGAGAAAAGGTCATATGAAAAGAAAATGTGAAGCTGAGTGGACATTATATTATCAAATGTTTTAGTCCATGGTGTGGCCATCACAGTTTCTCTTTTCAGTCTTCACTTTGGGATTTAGGCTGATTAGAAATGTGTATCCACACATAAAATAACAGGTAGAGCAGGTTCACAACATCTTGCTCCTGAATAGAAAGCAAAATCTTGACTTACCATTTCTTCATTTTTCCCTAAATGCTTTTTTCTACCTCCTTTGACACAGGGGCTTCCACAGGAATAAGTGGGGGAAGGGTGGATTGAGATGGATGGAGGGACAGATGGGGGAGGATGGGCGTAATAGCTGCCTGGGTCTCTGTAGCTGTGCCAGGGTAGTCGTGTCTGCAGGACCTCTCAATAAGACACGGTACACAAATTTGCTCATCTTTATCTATGCTCTCCCCCCATAATCTGTGAATATTTAACTGTACATATGCAGGTAAATAATTAAGCATTAAAGTCTAATTCAAAGTTAATTAGCAGATTAGTAGATGAAGGTCAACCTCAAAAGACTTTACTTGCCTTACAGTTTCATTAAGAGGAGCAACTCGGGTCCATCAATTCTAAACATGTAGCCTCCCCTGCTAATACAGTTAATTGGCAATTTGATTAAATTTCAGAATTGAATTGAGAAGTTGGCTATTCATCCTCTTCATTTTACAGAGATATAGTTTTCTCTCTCCAGACTCTGAGGGAGAAGTCTATTAATAAAAAGTAATATGATTCTGAGCTAATTTTTAAAGCTACTGAGCCGTTTAATCATCAGCAGATGTGGATTTTCAGTAAAGATAGTCAAGACAAAAGATTTTTTACCAGAGATTACTTTTAAATGTCATCTTTGGTTGCCATTTGACATTGGTCCGGAATGGAAAAGTTTGCATTGTTGGCAGAAATGCTTGAAAGAGGAATCAATGCTGATGATTTTTAAACATGAAGCCTCAGTCCGCCTCAGTGGAGACACCGAGCAGGGATTCTAGCAAAGAGAGAGGGAGAGACCACTTTATGAATTTGAAAGGAGGGAAGAAAATTATGCTAACGGACAGCTGAGCTGGCCTCCTCAGTGCAGGCTTCACTGTGCCTTCATGCTAACCCTTGCAGAGCCAAGCAACCTGCTGGAATTGCTGGTGGAGGTGGAGGCAGAGTCCACATTACGCGCTCTTGCCTGGGATGTGGACAACGGCCTGTTGTGACCACTCTCAGTTTCGTTATCGTTCCGAAACCTACAGTGCTGTCGATGTGAGGCAACTCAGAGTCAGAAAACAGGAGTGCAAGAAAAGAAGAAATACAGTGAAGACCATGTGAGGTGAATTAATGAGGAGCGGGTGATGAAAGGGTTACAGGGAATTCACGAACACAGGAAGCCCAACAAAGAACAGTCAGGAGTCGGTTTTAATTGAAAGGAGGCCTCGTCTCATTTGGGTAGAAGCAGAGCCAGTGGCTTTGATGTTGGGGTATCTAACTGTCAGCATTACATTTTAATGGTGACCAGGTAGGACAAAGAATGAATAACAGAAGTAAATGAGGACAGTTTGTTCAGGAGAGTCGACGTTATGCAAGATTTGCAACAGAGAGGAGATCAATGGTGATGCATTTTTCATTATTGAACAGTGGGAGGATGTCAGAAACTTGTACTGCTGCAGAGCTGGACTTCAGTGAGGATGGGTGTGCACATGCAGGCTGGCACCTGTTGCTGCAAAGTCAATACAGAACATTAAAACTAACACTCTGTTTTTAAAGGTGATGCAATGTTTTCTAGATGGCGGGGTTTTGCTATCAAATATTATCTACACAGGTGTTGAATTAGAGGATGGGGTAAAGCTTCATATTAAAGCTTAGAAATTAGTGTAAATATTTACTACATACAGGGTACAAATGGAATTCTTAGTGGGTACCCACTGGTAGGTAGAAGGGAAGAAGTACAAAGATTAAAGGCCTAGTTACACCGGAATTTAAAACAACAAAATTTTGCAGCGATTGGATCAATTAGAGGAGGCAAAATTCATGTGTGTGAATGTTCTGTGTAAAACCTTTCACTTTTTATTAACCTACTCTGTCAGATAATTAACTGCTCTACAAAAGAGGAATGGTTTGCAGACGGTCATGAGACAGAAGTTAATGGTACAAACTTTTGAATAGACTATGTGAACTTATGGTCCCGTTGGCGACTGAGCTAAGCTAATGAGCTAACTGACTGTTAGCAAGCTTGTTAGGTCAGAGAGCTTTATTTTTTTTAAATTTTTTAAATTTTTTTATTTTTCAGGCAGTCAGTAACTGACGAGCGCTATTGATACTACTATTGATGCTATAAATACTGGTAATATTGGTAGTGCGGAGCATAGACTGCATATAAAGATGGACGACATGACAGCTCCCTCAATCTCTCAATCGCCCCCTGGTGGCTGGCTGTAGTATAGGTCATGAATCCCGCCCCCTCCATGTTAGCAGATGGGACATGGGCCAAACTAAAAAATCAAAGTACACGTCAAATAAATTTTTCCCAAAGATGGTTTTTGTCATTTTAGGTAGTTTTTATCACACTGATGTGATCGTTTTCCTGATAAGTTTGGTTTTAATTAGTTATTTGAGGCTATAAAAAGGGCATCATGATTGACAGCTGTCAGCTGTCAATCACAGTTAAGCAGTCGTGGAGGCACCTGCAGACGTATTTTCGGGAATTGTGTGCAGAGTAGGAACGTCGAGAGGAGATGTAACTTTAACTTTAGCAGGTGATCATTAGTTAGCAATCTCTAATCATTGATTATTGATCGGGTGTATGGGCGGGACCTCGATACCGCGACTACTTCCCCGATCACTGCTGTGCAGACTCTGGCTCCAAATGACGTCAGGGGCAAGATGGCAGCGCCCATATCAGGGATATTTTGGCTTCACTTTTGTACAGTGGGAAGAAGTGAAGACGTGTTGTCCATCTTTATATACAGTCTATGGTGCAGAGAATGAATTTAGTCTCTCAGCCTGAGGAAAGAAGCTGCTCTGGAGTCTGGTCCAAACACAAAGATCCAAACACTACCAATTTGCACGAGCATTTGTGAATACACCATCCTGTTAAGCACACTACGCCAACAACTGCCACTGGAAAAGCCCTGCTTCACCATCCCAAAATCCTTGGTGCTTTTGCCAAAACTCGAAAATTTGAGAAGGTCAGTCTGAGATGGGCGCAATGCATGTTGGCGGTGTCTAGATATCTCGCAAAGGATATGATGTCTTTTCACACTGTGGAAAGGGAGTCTTTCAAGGAGTTACTCAGTGCTTTTGATAAGCAGTATGAGCTTCCCGGGTGGAAATATTTCTCGAAAACCGCCACACCAGATCTCTACAATAAAGTCAGAGTTACATAAGTAAAGAGCTGGAGGCAGCAGACTGAGGTATTATTGATACAGCTATTGAGGCCATCCACAGAAGATTCCTGACACATGGCACTCTTTATGCAGATTTGTCATTTGTGGACCCCAAAAACTCCCCCCTGATCCGAACCAGTGCTCTCCCTAAATTGGCACTTGAAGACCTCAGCAAGTGCCTGGTTCAATTTGATGGCAGGGCAACGGTTGACAACCTGCAGTCGGAGCTGGAGCTGAAAAGCTTAGCAGGCCAGTGAGACAAGCTGAAAGAATCATATATTAGATGAATATGCATCCAGGACACTAGGGGATGGACCCGAAGAGGAGATGAAAATCGTCAGCAAGTTCAACAAGGGGGGGTTGCTTATGAAGTATCTGTATTATTTACATTTTATTTCTTTTATATAAGACCTACCATTTTAATGGAAAATCATTGTACAGTGAATTTAAGATTGTATACTTGTATACTTAAATTTTAGTAAATAATTTGAAATGATACTTCAACTTCTAGCAGAGCTTTTGCTTTGACAGTCACTTGTACTTCTACCTGAGTATGAATGTTTACTCCATAGCCACCTCCGATCACCAGGGAGGGCGCGTGAGTACACTGGTCCACTTGCATTGGTACACTTGTCCGTGGCACTTACTACTCAGCTTTGTAGTGGTTTGGGGAATAGTACAGTGCGCCAGGGAGCCGGTCTGGGCCAAAAATGCAAGGGCCGATTTTTTTGTCCCAGTCCAGCCTTGATGGATGTACACTGACTAATTCAGAGTGGTAGAGTTTTAGTACTGATGTGCTGTGAGTGTGCAGGAATTAGCCCGAAGCCTCGAATTAATCTGCTAATTAAGAAAAAAAAAAAAGGTAAAGAAAGACAACTGACAAATGTTACCAACTGGCCAACATGTTAGTCTTAATCTAGAGGCCTCCAACTTCAGTTCAGAGCCACAGATCTTCAAGCAAACAAACAAATGCTGTACAGCCTACTTAATGTTTACACTTTGTCTGGATGGTGACCAAGGGGATGCTTTATTTACCCCGGACTAACACCGCTATGAGGAAGCTTTCTCCCACATTTTCAATGCATTTTTCTGATGGGAGCGTACTGCCTATAAGAAGTAACAGCCATTTTCTCAGCTGGAAAAAGTTGGTAAAAACAGAGAAAACAGACATTATTTATGGATGAAGCATGATGGTCATCATTACTGTCAGACATAAAAGTCTTGAACACTAAAGCTGGTGGCATACAGTTGGGAGTCTTCTATAGCAGCACAATTCAGATTTACTGAGGCTGCAATGTGATCTACTGTGATGACCAAAATCAATCCGGTGTGGGCGTACCATCTCCCTCCCACCGTGGAATATTGCGTATTGGTGAAGTGATCTGAAATATGATTTACTTCCCTTTCTTTCTTTCTCTTTTTCAGACCAACACATGTACACACACCAACTGTCAAGGGAGAGGAGAGATTCAGCAAGCTTCAAAATTTACACAGTTCACTATTCAAACAGCACCTGTTCAGTAATGATAGATCAACACTGCGAGGAGAATGAGAGAGCATATTTAATTGGATGTTTACATGAGGAATAACTTCTACCATATGGATTAGATTATTGGACCATATGCACTTCGGCACTTCATCTGGGCGCCTTAGTTGCTGAAGTAACACTCAGCTCTCCAAAAAAAAACTCATAAAAACCTGCAGAAAAGAAATAAAAGCTGCTTCAAATCTCATAAAATCTACCACATTTCTCCTTTAAAAAATGAAAATAGATAAAAAATGGGGACATAAAACACATATCTTTTTAAAACCCTGCAAACGCCTGCAGTTGCCTGAAGACCTTTAACAAACAGGAACTGTGAGTTAATAGCTGAATTTCGCAGCAAAATGAAAAGCAGGTGAAATTAGAAATCTGTTCAGGAAACGGCAACTTTGCTTTTAATCTCAGTGTCTTTTTAAAAGTACAAGTTACTCCTTGATCTCACCACAGAGGTGGTAACTACATTACTTTGTAGATAATGTATTTTCAAAAATGTATGTACTGTATGTTTCAGTCAGGGCCTTATTAACCTGCTTGGGGGTCCTGGGGCACAAATGAGCTATAGCCCCCCTAGAGTAAACTTTTAGCATGTAATTCTCAAAATTAATTGATTTTGACAACAATTTTGATAATCATTACTTAATAACTTTATCAATGTATCAAGCAAAAAAGCCAAACATTCATTGGTTCCAGTTTACCAGATGTTCAGACACATTGTTTTTCTCTGTTTTATATTGTGTAAAATTAATATCTGTGGGTTTTGGACTGTTGGTCAAACAAAAGCTATTCAAAGACTTAAAATAGTATTAAAGACTAAAAATAGGTCCAACGGAGCAAGAAACAAGAGTGTCAGACAATTAGACATGTTGTAAAGAAGCAGTTTGTGCCACAGTAACTACAACAGATCAAGTTGAACCAAGAAATCAATTACAACAAACATACTATTTTCTGACATCTTTCGGACTTTTCGGACTATAACCATAACCATAATACCATTAAAGCTAGGGTTGGTAACGTTGAAGAAACCAGCAAGAGTAAGCTAGATTTTGAAAGTATACGACCGCCCCCTCCCTTCAGGTCTCCCTCCAAAGCCACTCCCCTCAAAACACACGAACACGCACTGCCTGACTACTGCTGGAGGACGAGTCCACCAGAGAGCGGTGGATAGAGGAGCGCAGAGCATCGTTGTCATCACTAACCATGTCCAACTACCTCATGTCTCATTCACATGTTTGAAAACACCGAACATCATCATAATGAACGTAAACAGCCAACATGGCTGTTGTTAGTACTCACAGCGGCACTTTTCAGGCGCTTCAACTCCCTCGTTGAAAATCCANNNNCTTTTCTTCTTCTGTCTTTCTTTTCTTTCTCTGCCATTCTTGTGCGACTAGTTCGCTAGCTTTAGCCGCCTAGCCTTATGGACTCCGGTCGTGCTCAGTGAGCGCAGGGGCAGAGTGCGCGCAGGTAGACAGGTACATAGGTAGACAGGCAGGTAGTCCGTCCAATCATTTCGTTCGGACAGGGCTTATTACAGTCCTGTGACAGCCACAGACACCAGATTTTTTTCTTTTCTTTGTCAGAGCATTTCATTTATTGATTGCTGTCGGGATGTAAAGAGAATTTCAACAAATATAGCAAAAAGTGCTTCTAAAATACACTGCCTACCCTTGCTTTAACTGAATAATC
This sequence comes from Oplegnathus fasciatus, assembly GCA_003416845.1. Classification (NCBI taxonomy): domain Eukaryota; kingdom Metazoa; phylum Chordata; class Actinopteri; order Centrarchiformes; family Oplegnathidae; genus Oplegnathus; species Oplegnathus fasciatus. Next base: position 1,123,423 of record NTHP01000076.1, on the reverse strand, counting down.
AATGGATGAATTGAAAATGAAAATAATCCTATGTTGCATCCCTACAGTAGTAAAATGTAAAGCTTGACACATGGCCCGAAAGGAGGCAAGGCATCAAGAGGAATAGAGGAAATAATGGAATAGAGGAAATAATGTAGGACCCAGTTTAAGGCTGTTTTAAAAAATTTCAGTAGGTGTTCTCAAACAAGCTGTCATTCATCAATTACCACATACCAAATGAACTTGGGGTCGTGGAGTAGAGCAAAAAAAGTACAGAGACATGATGGATACGGGCTATGAGTTACATTTTGTAATGATCTTTACAGACTTAACTTTGCCAACAGCCATTGCATGACAAAGAATGTTGTTGTCATTATACTAATATGCCATTGTGTGACCTAAAGTCCATTAAATCCATTAACCAAAGACAAAATTGTCCATTTCAGTAGCTTGAATAAATATTTTCCCATAATCATTGCTTTAAGATTACAGCCACTTCATTATCCGCTGCACTCCAGAAGTAACAATGTCATTAAAATTCTGTAAAATTTAATGAAGTGAAATCATAACATAAGATGATTCTTTCTGGTTCATTCATCTACAAAGTCAACGGGAAGCCGCACATTACCGAGCAGCATTACAAAAGTGAAATATATCGTAGATCAGTGTATTTGATTTGATTATGCTTTGGTTCAACAGGTAAGACTGCGGCTGCTCTGATGGCCCGAGCTGTAAACAAAAATCCTATTAGGTCATGATAAATGATTGTCTTTCTGTGAAAAAACTGTTCCATCGTTCTCCCGTGTGCCTCTTAATTATGTTCCTTGGCCCCGGTGAATTTAAAGAGGTAAATAATGATATGATTTTTTTATTACGATTCATCAACTTTGCCTTTTGCTGCCGTTGGAGCCGGAGAGTGCCCCGAGTCATCATCTCTCATTAAGTAATGAATAGTGATTGGTATGAAATTACTTCACCCCACTCTGCTGCCTGTCCATTAGTCCGTTAATCAACAGCATATGACTGCCAGACTGCACAAAATCCTCTTGCAAACAAATCACCCTCGCCCTCCATCCCTTCCCTTCCCCTAAAATACAATTCCTAATTTACATAATGAGGGCCAAAGGAGGGCAATGTTTGCTCATAATCAAAATGCATTTATTCACAGGAAGCTATCCTGTTGCACCCGCTTAATTCACACCTGCTCTTTTCTGTAATCAAAGCCAGGGTTCAGGTGGAAGCACAGGCCTTGTAATGTGTTCTCATAGGGCCCAGAGTCTGTGAACTGACAAAAGCAAGATATTCATGATTCAGAAAGCTTCACAAGCTTAGAAAAGTACAAGAGAATCAGGAATGTTAACCTCAGCCAATACAAAATGAACATAACCAGCAATGATTCCTTATGCAATTGACTTGACTGGTTCTGCAACATTTCTTTGTTCATTTGTTGTGAGTTCTCACTTCTCATCTTCTGAAGTACATGATCGATGCATGAAATGAAGCAGAATGCTGAAAAATGTCCTCCATTTCATCCACACTGAAATTTTATGGAGTATTCAGTTTTGTTTGGAACTGCATAGAGATCATCTAAATAAATACAGGCAGTTGGCTAAAATCACATTTAAATGACACTGATACCTTAAAGTGTTGCTTAAAGCTGCTCTATGGAGTTTTTAACTGGTTATGAAACAGTCTCAATTTAATACCGATGCCTCTATATGACCTACATAAGCAAATGAGACCAACAGCGAGAAGATTGTCTACTTCTATTAGTTTCTAATAGTTATTCTTAATGCCCACCACCGGGTTGGATTTTTACCCAAAGACAGACAAAACGGCGCTGGGGTTTGCTCTGGCTGAATTCGAGTTGCTTCAGCTGCTAACTGAAGGTCCATCTCCGGAGCTGCCACCCGCTCTCCTCCCAGAGAAGTAGTCTCCATGTGGCAGGGAGTGAAGCGGAGGAAACATGTAACCTAACGTTAGGTGAAACGTCTCTGTGCCTTTGTCCACAGAGACTGCCAAAATCACTCTATAAAAGTTTCTTTTCTATATGCTAGCTTCTTAATTTTAGGTTTGCCATGTTGTTGTACAATATGCAAAAGCATAGGAACGGCCCCTAACTAAAGGATATTATATATTTTATAATGACTTATTTTATTGAATAGGCTGCTTCTGTCTTATATTGTTTATGTCATGTGTATGGAAACAATGTTCTATATTGTGAACAATATAACTAACTAAGTAACTGCTCACACTGCACTAACGTTTTACATTAACTAACAAGAATGTACTGATGAACTGATGCATGCTAGGTTTTAAAGAGAGCGTCCGTAAGCACACAGCTATCAAAGGGCCAACAGCAGTGGCATATTTTTGTGGAAGAACAGGCAGCTCATCTTTTTTTAGAAATACCATATTGATGGATTGTCCTCTAAAATCATCTCTTGCTGCCCCCATAGATAATGTTGCTTTTGCGGTATGAAACCACACTGACCGCAGTGCTGTACATAGTTGTTGTTTAACCAACACAAACATCTTTAGGACCACATTGGGTCAAAAGCACTTTAGTGAATGAAACTTCAGAAAATCTGAGCTCACCACTTCACTAATGGGAGAAAGAGCATGAGGCCACAGTAGATTTACTGGTGCACTGGTTGACCTGTGGTCCAACAGTGTGTCCGCTAGCACAGATACAGAAGAGAGAAAAAAACCCTCATGCTGTTTTATAGTTCGTAGTGCGTGCTGCATTTGACTGGAGGGGCTGGTTAGGTCTTTGTGGAGGAAATCATAAATTAATCAAATTTCATGAGTCCTCCCCTGCAAACTTTATTTATGGTACAATCCACCTTTCATATGCTGAAATGACAACGACAGACTGCTTGTGTTGTGCATAAACTGAAAGTTTGGGCCCCATCAGACTGAGTGTATAATATTTTTTGTTGATATATGAAAATTCCCAATCAAAATAAGCTTTCATATTACTTTGTTCCATATTATGTCCCCATTGTGAGGTAAAGGATGTATGATGCTGTGTGGAGTATGTCTGGGTCAGTCTGGGTCCATTCTTTTATCACAGTCTGCCGCTGCACGCCGCAGATCCCAGGTGCTAATCCTGATTAGCATCTTGCTGCGGTGTTTCGGCACTGCACCTCCCAGAGGTCACTTGTCAATCAAGCAGTGTGTCTGGTATACTGTGATGTCTCTTTGATTTACTGTTTGACTTTGTGTCAGCAGCGGCACTCTTTTGTTTTACTGTTCGGCCACGGTAGCTTCTGCTGCTCAGACTAACTGCTACTGCTACTACTAACAGCTTTTTCTTTATTTCCTGTGCATCAGAGGATTTTTCAACGTAAAAGCCAACCATAAATCCAGCAAAAGCTTCCATGAAATTGTTATACTTTAATTCAGTGTTATGTTAACGGCCAATATTGAATATAGATGGACATTTATTTATATGAAAATGTCACATAGTGTTACTAAAAATCATGACACACTGACATTTCAAATGGAATAATGTAAAGATAAGTTAACATTGTTTTCTTTTGGCCTCCTCGTTCCAGTCGACCTGCAGTCAGAGCAGCTCTTGTTCATTATGAGCTCACCTGAAATGTGACAGTCCCAGTGAAACATGTAAATGTGAATATGCTTTGACCTAACAAGGACGCCTTGTTAACCAGCGTCATTCTATATGATGAAATGAGAAAAAGCACCCTTATCCATCTCTGTCAGAAAAACAAGCAGCCTAATAGAAGGGATAAGGTCAACACCAAATGTCAAACGTGTTTACCCTCCAGAGGCAGACAGATTGGCCAGTATTCATCATAAACACAACAGGTTCCCATTACTGAAACATTCCCTCATCCCATTTTTGAGCTGCTCTGGCCCTGTACTCGGGTTTAATTGTGTGAAAATAAAAATGAAAGAAAACAGGCGCAGGAAGTCCAGCGCTGTCTTTTCCAGCTAAACGCTACATGGTGTTTAGGGACAGTAAAGGTCATCTTTTCATGAATGATGACACATTGCAAGCCTATAAAGCAGGGATTTTCCCTGTGATGGCTCAAGGCACGTGTGAGCAGGAGGGTGTGTGAGTAGAGAAAAATAGAGAAAATACTATTGATTGTGGTGCTCCTGGCTGTTATCCACAAAGAATTGGGGAACTATGAGCAGCTAAGTGAGATGGATTCTCCTGTTTCTCCTCCTTGGTTAGAGAACATACAGTATATCATGTGTGAACAATCCGAGATGGTATTTACTGTCCCTCTGCTGTGCATGGCAATCATGAGGACCAAATTGCACTATAACACATCTTGAGTGATAAAGATTCATGGCAGGGTGACCTCAAATTCCCTCATGTCACTGTATGATTCCTGTGCTTCATTACATGCATAATGGAAGGTGAGTGTTTAAAAAGCGTGCCACCCATGCCGGGACGATTTATTATTCTCTACAAGGCCCAAACTGTTGGAGATCAATAGAACAGGAGTTAGGAGAGGGCTAGGGGTGCAATGTGTCATCATTTTAATGAAATATAGATTTGGGACTATTAAACAGCTTGCTAGTGCGGGTAAAATTGCTCACTTTTTCACTGCTAAACAAAGCCATCCATTTAACTGTAGAGAAATCGATAGCGGGCTGTGACCAATATGTACCTTTCAAATGTGGGTACAGTTACATTGAAGAGTAGCTAATAAATCAAAGCAAAGGGTATCGCATCTTTTATAGTCATTGCATCAATATGAACCTCTGTGGCTCTCAGCAGAGTTTCCAGCAGAGTCTTTCATCAAGAAGCACTGCTGAAACAAAACAAAGAAGAAAAAAAAAGTCCCCGTCCTCACTGGCTGCACATTATGTGCAGGTATTGTGGTCGGATGTGTGATGACTCCTATACTTGAAATTCTGTTTTTGATCAAGTCACAGCTCAGCACGTGTCAAAAACAGGACTGGGGAGGTCAGTGTAAAAACAGCTTTATTGTGAGACCAACATGTTCCGGCTGAAGGCCACAAGCACGAAATCTGATCTGACCTTTCGTGATGGCCATCAGGGTCAGGGAAACTCAGTTTGTCTTTACAGTCTGTGCAACACACCACCCCCTCTCTTCCTCTATAGAAGCAGCATCACTAGAATTTTAACATGGAGATGCAATGTTAGATGAATAAAAAGTAAAGTACATACAGTATAATATTAGCAAGTCTTTAGCAAGTGATCAACTTAACGTCAAAACAACTGTACTACAGATACAGCATGAGCAGAAGTCACCCCAGATCCCAATCTCAACTGTAGAGGTGCATGTAACACACTAAGGTGGAAACTGTTTTGTGGTTCTTTGTAGCATACCTCGCAATAATTTTGCTTTCTCTTGCAGTATTTTTCCATAGAGCTCGAAATACGGAGATGAGAGCCTTTTGCAGTCATAGGTCATCATAGGTTATTGCATGTATGATATCAAGACACACACACGTGCGCCAAATTGCTAGTGAGCGTAAATGCAACCCTCTACAGTCCAGCTTCTGTAAATATGATATTTTAAATAAATATTGGAATATAAATGTCTTTTCACCCTTGAGAAAATCCAGAGATAGCTTTAAGGCAGATGCGATTTGCACCCAGGTCTCAGTAGCCAACAATGCTGCTTGCACCCAGGTTGCAATAGCCAATGTGGCTATTCGCACCCGGGTGTATATAGTATGGCAGAGACAAGCACCCGGGTGTCCGTAGCCAACAATGCTATTTGCACCTGGGTACACATTAGATACTTAAGGCTTTCTAACATGTGGGTAACGTTGTGAAAGGGTCTATTTTAACCCAAACTATGATCTTTTCCTAAACCTAACCAAGTAGTTTTGTTGCCTAAAGCTAACCAGACTATGACTGAAAACTGAAAAAAAAACCAACTGAAAATAATAAGTCAACAAAGTCTAAAAATAGTAAGTCAAACTTTGCCTCCAATAGGATGCAAACCCCAGTCTCCTGGGTGTAAGTCCTGTGTTTAATCCATTCAACCACCATGACTTCCTTTATCCATCTTTATATTACATCACCTGTCTCCCTAAAGCAGAAAGGCCTGGAGACTAAGTGAGTGAGGAGAAGTGGAACTACTGGTGAAACGCAGCCAGTGTTTACGTTTTTTGTGAAGCCGGGGGGCAGGGGGTGACGGAGCCGGGTGCAAATAGCCGTATAGCTGCCATATAGCTTTAATCCTATCTTAACATAACCATTGTTAATCCTTTTCCACCGTATTTTTTATCATTCTGTGCTGACCAATTCTATGCACCATCTTGTTCCATCAATGCACCAATCACAGCTAATCAACAACGTGCACAGCCTCAGTTATTGTTTCGCTCCAATGCATTGACTGTCTTTTACATTAATGCTACTGTGGACAGTGTTTTCATTCCATTTCCAAAGCCTGAAGCAAACCCAGTTAAATTTTCAAAGGCAACATTTAAAGACATGATTACTGTTTGCAACTATCATTAGCTAACATTCGATATACCAGTTAATAGCCTGCCTGTTGTTGCAACACTAGTCATACATTTCACTATGATTATAGCTAGTTTGATTATATGTGACAAATGAACTTGACTTAACACTAAACCGCAGTAGATGGCTAACTCTGACTCATCAGGAACTTTAGGTGACACAGCAATGATTGAAATGCATGGAAACAAATGTTCTTGGTTAACATTACTTAATTACTGGTTGCTTGTTACTTTAAGGTTAATCCACCGAGATGATGTATACTGTATGCATGCCATTCACTCAAAAGAAAGATTTTGGTACGTTACAAGCTCCTCAATGGCAGCTGCACGTCTTTTATGGTGTAAAATGAGAATCAGTCAGCTTCTTCTCATGTGAATGATAAGGGCACCAAGTCCAGTTTCAGTTAACAGCATTATATTTGTGTAAATGTTGACACTTGGGGATCCTCGAGAGTCAATCTACGGCCTTTCTGTTTAATTTGTGCAATTTCGTACAAATAAGGGAGACTAGGCCTGGTGGGATGTTGAATATTTGTATAAATCTTTTACAATTTGAAATTTACAGGGGTGATAACAAAAGTCATTTTAGTTATTTGTTACAACAAACAGAATTGAGAAAAGCAATTACATTACTGCGGTGCATTTCAGTTCGCTGCACTGGATGTCAGTCAGCTGACACTCTGTGAAGCAGCAGTTCATTCAGGTCAAGTCCAACCTATTCATCATGGGCTTTTAAGCAAAGGAGTTTGACACAAATGGATTCAAAAATGACCAATCAGAAAGTAAAAACCAGAGAAAAAACAACAAATCGCAGTTATAAGGTATGTGCGATTAGAAGATGTGCATAAATGGCACAGTAGGACTGACAAAATCATCAAGCATCGCATTGTGTATGCAAGATCCATTTATTAATAATGGGCTGCTGAATATAAGCAGAGTGAATACATGTGATGCATGCGGTGTTAATGAATTTTAAACAAGTTGAGATTTGTTATCTGGACACATTCTAATTTAACCCTGCGTGATGTGTTTGTTTTAGTGCTGAAGCCCTGCATTTAGACGGAAAGATCAGAGGACGAAAGCTCTTTGTATCGAGTGGTGCTCCTCCTACAAGAGGTCCCTGTCTCTGAAAGCTGTGCTAATGGCCACTTTTAAGGCAACCTAAGTGACCCTTAAAAGTGTGGGTGATGTTAAAGTGGAATAAATGGTTCCATAAAAGCCAGCTAGGATGTTTTGTCATCCTTCTTGAAAAATATCTCAGGGAAACATGTATTTTTCCTTGTCACTTTTGTCAGACAGATATGAGACCAAGACCCCATACTTTATTTCAAGGCTTTCAAATAACTATCCAACCTATGACTTGGAGATATCAATTTGAGCTTGGCTGGACTGAATCTCTTTCCCATTTTGCATAAAATTGACAACCATCTGGGGAAGCCTTGGAAAATTGCCTTGCACTGAATAAGTGATGAAGAGATGAGTCTACTGTCAGTTGTAATAATGTGGCTGCTTTAAATGCATTGGCACCATTGTGGTGCATAATTACAGCGGCAGGGGGATGCCATGTCTCTGATCTGTATCGTGCAATGCAACTGAGCTTAGAGTCTTTTCATAAGTCATGTACCTCATTTTGGGTGGTCTGTTATCATATTAGCATCCCATCATCAAACAGATGTGCTGTCGATAGCTATTCACAAGACACAGTGAACACAATGCTGGCTGAACTGATGTACCTGCTACGAGAAAAATGTCAAAACTAATCCCAGAATTGTTCAAATGAGGCAAATTAGTGCAGCTGAGGCTGACAAAGTACAGATTTTACTAATGAAAGCTGAGAACTGACAATGCAGAGCTGAACCTGATGAGCTGAGTCTCAAATGTCATATAATGGTCACTGTACAGAGCAGAGGATAAACTTCCTCTACCATCACTGCCAGCATCACACACAGCTTTCCCCACTAGTGGTAATGACTGAAGCACTTTCCATCCAGCCAATGATTTTGTCTTCTAGTGAGTAATTACAGCCTCACAGGGTTGCTAGTGTGGCTAAAGACTTTTAGCCTTGTCTTGCACTACTTCAAAAATATTACATGCTAATACATACTTATAGAATATCTGCAAAAAAAAAACTGCATGTATAAACATGCTGACATCAGCATGTTTAGCTACGATGAACTATTCTTAGCATTAAGTCGAAAGCAAAGCTGAGCCTTAGCGTATCTGAGGCTGACAAAGCACAGGTTAGACTTCAATGAAGGACTAAAGAAAGAGGTTAAACCCAGTTGTTTCAAAATACAGCCTTTTCTCCTGCCTCTACCCTCAGGGAGGCGCTACAGACATGTTTTGTTGTCCCACTAGTGTTAATGATTGAAGCACTTTTCATCCAAACAAATACTTTAGTGTGTGATGAGCATCACAACCTCACAGGGCTGCTGGCATTCGCTGTTTTAGTCTTGTTGTTCACTACTTTTTAAAAAGTATTACTATTAACATTGCATGCTAAATATTAGAGCTCGTTAACGTTAGCATGTTAATCTATAACTATGATTAGCATTACGTTCAAAGCACAACTGAGCCTAAGTACAGCCAGAGCTGACAAGGAACAGTTAAAGTAATAAAGAACTACTAGAACTTTGAAAATCTTACAATGCAGAAAGTGGAAAGAGGATAAACCCAAGTGATCCAAATTTCAGCCATTCCATTCTAGCTTTTACATTTTTTACACCAGTAGTGGTAATGATTTAAGCACTTTTCCATCAATCAGCAATTTAGTTTAGTGTGTAATGAACATTACAGCCTTACATGGTTGCCAATGTTGCCCTTTAAAAGTATGAGTATTAATGTTTCATGCTCAACATTATGTTAATGTCAGCATGTTAAACTAAAGTCATTATTAGCATGACGCCCACAACACAGCTGAGCCTACAGCTGAGGCTGACAAAACACAGGTTATAGTAATAAAGAACTACTAGTTCAGAACTCTGTAAATCTAACAATGCAAAGCTGAGCCTGACGAGCTGAGTCTGACATCTAAATCAGACGGATTTATCCTCTGCATAATAACTTGAGCCACCCTTAGGTCAAGCTTTACATTTTGTGCCCCACTAGTGGTAATGGATACTTAAAGCACTTGTCATTCATCCAATTACTTTGTTTGCTAGTGTGTAATCAGCATTTCAGCCTGCTAGCATGGCTAAAGAGTTTTGGTCTTGTTTAAATGACCTATAATGATCACATTAGCAACCTGTTTTTTCCTGTGAACTTGGACTTGGTTCAGCAAGAAAAGCACCTCCTGTAAACACTCACTAACATTTGATGAAGGTGACAAAGAGAGCTGCGATGAGGCCAGTGCAGCAGCCCCTCAGAATTGTACTATTAATTCATCAATGGATGCCTGAATTTCACTAATGTAATGTCATTGTTGAGATATAATGAAAAGATGTGTGTTTGTAATTTTTGATGAGTAGGTCACATGACATGCAGCACTGTTGTGCTATTAAACAAAGAAAGAAAGAAATAATCACGAAGACAACCTTGAGAGTCAAAGCCTGTGTGTGGAAATCAGGTGCCCACCCAATTAATTTTCACTTGTCAAAACAAAAATGACAAGATATAGTGCGGAAAAAGTCTACCAGGGATACATCGAGTCCAATAAAACACAGCTACAAAATAATAGAATTCAATCAGGGACTGTTTTTGAAAAAGGACGAGAACAAGGTTGTTGTTTTTTTGTCAAAACACATTAAATTTGGTTTTTTTGTAAGTTTTTAGATTTTTCCAAAGTAGTATAACCAATGTTCGAATTATACCGCAGCTTTCTATGACTATTATTTATTTCAGGAACCTAAATATACAGGAAAATGTAAATTTATACAGAAAAAAAAACAGTGGCATCAAAAATTACGATATTATAGAGCTCCCCCTACATTTCTCAAATGAGGCTTTCTGGGAAGCTCATGTCTTTTTCAGGAGAGCCGAGCTCTCCGTAGCTCCCCCGTGTTTCGGACCCTGAGTATAATGTCCTGCAGAAGTAAAATATAAAAAACTGAATTGATTCAAGCAACATAAACACATGTGCACCTTGCACCTAATTGATTTATTTTCTTTATTTCTTTAGCCTCAGACAACGTCAACTATTGTGAATGTGTAAAGGGTTTACGTTTTCCTGCTGTTTCATGCTGCAGAACAGATACCCAGCCAGGGCTTCTAAAATAATTCTTTCTTATCAGCAGCTAGTGTTAAATAAAAAGAAACACCTTAATGCATGTTTAATTGATTCACACTTTTCAAATCGATGCAGCTGACTCCCCAGCCTTGAATCAATAAGTATTTATCTTTTTACCCCCCTTTAGCATTTATTGTAGGGTTGTATTGTATTAGATATAGTAGATGGAGATGTTGTCACATTTCCCACTCTGGAGCACAGATGCACTCTAATGCAGCTGAAGGAAGTGAGGGGAGGAGAGATTGAGCTAGGTGCTTGAATAATGCCTCATGGAGTGTTGATAACCTTTCAGCTTATTATCCCAATTAGAGTACACAGCTGGAGGAGAAAATTAATTCAACACCGGGCCATTTTGTTTGTTTATTTACCGATGTGTGCGAATTGGAATGGGGTAAACAGAGCTTGGTGATCAGGGCTTCTGGTTGGCGCCGCATTAACGGTCATCGCTTTAACCAGACGCCCAATGCAACCATTTAATTTCCACAGCAACTTTAAAAATGCACGAGGTCTAATAAACACTATCCATTCGTACACATGTGGGTAAATTAAGCCAATCAGGAGCACATTTGTTTAATTACATATAACGAGGAGCTGATTTTATTGTCAGGAATATCTAGTAAAAGATGTGACAAGTACGTAAGTAAATAACAATAGGTGACATTAAATACTGTGGAGACAAATGAGCAGTGCCACAGTCAAAAGGGCGACAGCACTAACCATAAAGTAAAGAGAAAGGATAGGGAATTCGTAATCAAGCAGCAGATGGAAAATTTTCTTTTGAGATCACACAGTTGGCACATTTTAAACTGAAAGATGTATGTGAGCCAAGAGGAAATGGTGCTTTCCTCTATTCTCCTCATGCCATAATGTGGGTTTCCTCTGAACTGGTGTAATTCCCCTCCCAAGGGGACAAGGTTGTTCCACATGAGCTGGTTCCCTAATAACCAACCCAAGCCTCCCAGTGAAAAATCCATTAAGGTCAAGTCATGCATAGTTGATTGAACATCTCGTCTGGTGGTCTGCTAAGGAGAGCCATGAGCCTAAGAATACCACATTAATCAGAGGCAAAATGTTTTTATGGTTATGGAACCGCAGATGTTCTTTAGGGGACTTTTTGGCACATTTGTATCATTAGCGCCCAAGTCTGATTTAGCTGCACATTTTCAGCAATGAGTTGATGTATGAGCGTGAAGTCACATGTAAACAAAAAGAAGGGACCTTTCAATTGCAGCCCAAACAGCCCAGAGAGAGCATCTCCGGTTCTAACTCCCAGGGAAGATCCGGCAGCTCTCGCCACTAAATATTACTCTGCTCTCCAAAAAACCATGATGACAGTAACCTGCTGTTGTGCGAATGCAAAGAGGTGCTTCAAGAGCACCCTGATCTCTCCTCCACCTCCTTCTATTCACAGCCAGCCTGTGTTCTCCCTGCTCCATTAGTTCAGACACCGCATCCATCCCGCCGAGCCTCGCACGGGGGAGGCAGAGCCAAGGACGTCACTGTCTGATGCCGTATGTGTTCTTGTGTGTGTGTGTATTTTGTATTGTGGTGGTGGCGGTGGTGGAGTGTAGCACCTACGAAATGATGCAGCCAAGCATGAAATCACCTCTCTTCAGCTTTAAAGGGCTTACATGGATTTTTAATGATGAGCCCGTATCTTTTATATGCCAAATATACTCAATGACTCCATTCTTTTTAATGCATATTTAACAGTAAGAAAGAGGATGGGACTATAACAAGATTAATGGGATATGCATAGATGCAGGTGTCTCTCTCTCTCCGGGTTAACATTGAAGGTGTCATGTTACCTGAGGCGGCCCTTTGCATTTTTAATTCAGTGATTGTGGGTTAAGCAAGCTGGCCATCAGGCTGACAAGTGGACAAATGAAATTGGGAACAATAATAATAACTAATAACTAACTGATGGTTTATAACATCCTATAACACATCCATAACAAGTGCATATATATATATGTATATATATATGTATATATATACTGTATATATACATATATATATATAGTATATATACCTAACCTATAACAACAGTATGAAAGAATTACGTCCAAGGTGTTGGACACTGATTATTTGTACACCAAAGTCAGTGTGTATTTTTTGCTGTGCACACACCCGTGTGCTGAATATTTAGAATTGGGGCTTGTTCCAATAATCTGGTTTACTGAGTTATCTGCATAACTTTGCTGAGTAAAACCTGGAACCCCTATAAAACTGGTTTATTTAATAAGGCTAATAATGCTGCCAGAATGTCAACAACTCACTACATAGTTCTGAGCAATAGCAGGAATGAGCATTGCAAAATTAACCCTTGTCTTTGTTGAGATGGCTTTACTTTCTCATTGTTTGTAATCCCACAGACCCCTCTGCTGTATGTGTAAATAAAAACAATTGCAAATTAAACCGTTTTTTTCCCTTTAAATACTTTTTTTTCCCCTTCCGATCCCAATATGTAGACAAATACTGATGTGGTAACTCTTCTCTTTGCCACAAACTGGGCTTGCACATTTCATGAAGGTGGCAAAATATAGAAATGACCGTAAAGCATTGTTACTACGCCAGATAAGGGCGTCATGTTTTTACATTATATGGGCCATACAGGGACAAACAGATATTGCTTTCATTTTGGCAAAAACTCATACACAGACAAAGAAATGTGCAGCATGTTATCCTACATACTGTAGTGAGGGCTCATTTAACCATGTGTTTGACCATGTGTTTGACCTCTTATGAACAAACTATAAAACTAACAAATTATAAAACTCCAATTACAGAAATCTAAATAGACTTAGTTGGAATTTGGGAGGGTAGTGATGCATAAACAGTAATATCAGTGCTAATCACAGCTATTAAGCACATGAATATCCACATTATTTAACCAGGTTTTACAGTTGGTTGGTAATAACGTAATGTGTCATTTTAGGAAGCGGACTTCTGAGACACTACACCCATGTTGCTTTCATCATCAGAAAGGAGGATATCTGGTTCCTCTGCATCAATTTTGATAATTGTTGATAATTAGATCAGATTGAATCATGGAAATCCATGATAGACTTAAAAAGTGAATGCGTCATTTACACATGGCAAACAATAAAGTAATAATTAGGTGAAATTTAAAATTGTTTATAATTTCCTGATATGGATCATATATTTATAAAATATGTTCTATATTTGCTGATAACAAATGTTACAGAATGTTATAACAAAATTATTAACTGTTTATACACATGGGGTTATAATGAAGTCTTTCCGTTTGTACTAAATACACTGTAAATATTTCAGTGTTTAGTTTCATCACTGGAAAAAAAAACTTATTAGACAAGGTGCTTGTCAAAGTGCTGCACAGAGGTGAGACTGTACTTGCATAAAATTTCGTCAGGATCTTGGTAGCAGCTCCCATCTGCTCAGCACAATGAAAACACTCTCGCCAAGTCTGTGGCTGTACTGCCGGAGGGGAAAGCCAATCAAATTAATCACTTACTCTTCAACCCTACTGGGAATCACTGTGTGCATGAATAGAGAAAACTGTATTTATAATGGGGCATGACCCACTGATAAGTACCATGGGTGAAGTGTAAGATTAAATTAATGGGAGCCGGTCACATGTTGCTTGTGGGGGGCAAGAAGCCCAAAATACATCTCATTGAGAAAGGAAAAAAAAACACTCAGGCCAGTATAGGGAATTTTAGAAAATTAAAATCATCATGGGCTGCTATTCAAAAGTCAAGTCGGTTGAGGAGTTTCACTTTAGGATCTAATTGTGTCAAGAGGAGATGGAGGGCAGCAGGCGTCGATGCCCCATTTTTCATCTTCAGAGACATGCTAGAAACGCGTTTGCCTTTCTGCTCTTTTTTAAACTTTACCTGAGTCAACGAGTCAATTTGCATGACATTTCTCCACCAAAGGCACTTTTTGTCATTGTTGGTGTGTGTGCCAGCGGCACTGTGAAGAAGAGGGAGAGCTTGTTGTCTGGGAAAAATGAGCTTCAGCATGTGTGACAAACACTTTAGCGGAGTCTTTACACAGCCGAGGGCTTCCTCGCCGGCACTCAAGCATGTTGCCACTGTCAGTGGAAATACTCACCTCTCCGAGCCACCGTTGTTCAGGTTACAAGTCAATAGACGGAAATTGTATGCAAATGTGACCTTCAGTTAAGTTGCCCATCTCTCTGCAATTTAGGACAGTTTGTTCAATTTTTATTTAAGTAACTCAATAATTGCTTGATTTCCTGGACTAGAGGGAGAGTTACACAAGCTCACGTGTTCATTTACAAGAGAATTAAGACATATAAAGACATTAGGAAATACAACAAAAATTAAAATAGTTTTCTTCGCTTGGTATTGCTGCAAGAGTACACTATGCTATGTTAAACAAGTACAGGTTATTTCCAATTCCGATTCGATATATATGTATATACTATATAGTATAGCATATACTGTATATATACTGTATATGTATATATATATACTGTATATACAGTACTATATAATGTATAGTACAGGAGTAATACATATACAGGAGAAAAGTTGTAATTTTACAAGATATTTTGTCTGGAGTTCAGAGAATAAAATAAAAAAAAAATATGATTTTAAAAAAGTTATAATTTTACAGGGACAAATCAAACTGGTGAAAAACATAATGGTATACGAATGAAGTCGTAATTTTACAAGAAAAAAGCCATAATATTTATTGGACTTCTCTTTACTGCTAAGTTCAGAATGGGACCGGAAGCAGCGCTATTAATTCGTTCAGGAACTGTCATCTGTTATAATAATATTATGATAATAATAATCTTTATTTATACATCACTTTTCAAAACAAAGTTACAAAGTGCTTTACCTGGTTGAACCAGGACGTCAGGACTGCAATGAGGCAAATCAAATCATACAATTAAAATAACACAAAAATAAAATGGAATAAAGTACCCACCATTGAAAGGTCACTGTCAAATATTACACCCTAGTTTCTGGCTGCAGGTTTGCCAGCTGCAGACAGGGAGCCCAGATGTTTTTTTAAAACTGGGATATACTTTGGAGGAACTACAACAATTTCAATTATTTGTTTTCATTTAGAAGGCTTTGGGACATCCAGCACTTTATTTCTGACAGACAAGATAATAACTGATGAAAATTACCTATTTTAAGAGAACATAATTTTGTGTGTCATCCGCATAACCATGGTACTGAATTTTGTGTTTATGTAGTTTTTGTGTGTATGTCCCAGCATATATTCACAGAACAACAGGGGACCAAGGATGGAGCTGTGAGGAACACCACAGGTCAGACAGGCCACAAAAGAGGAGGCATCACCAACCACTACTGAAAAAGTTCTGTTTGATAAAAAAGATTTGAACCAGTGTACAGCAGTATCCCTCATGTCAACCCACTTTTCAAGGCGATCCAAAAGAATACAATGATCAACTGTGGTCATGATTGAATGTAAAATGGACAATGTGCTGTAACTACATGTTGTTGCATGCATGTTGTTTCATTTTTCTTTTCTTTTATTAGCTTTTATTTTGAAACATCTGCGTTATAGGTGTAATATCCTTAGAAGATGGCTGTCAAGTCATTGGATAACTGTCAAGGAGTCAGCCATATTGGCGTGTAAACATTGGCTGAAACATGTTGGTTGAATTAAGTCCACATCCTGTCTGTAAGGTTCTTCTTTGGGAGTGTCCTCTGCTTTGTCTTGTGTATTGAGTGCCGTTATGACAGCACAGCTTTTGAGGAATCCTTTGGACTGATAAGTATGAATAAAGAAGCACAGGATAGCACAGGTCAGGAAATGGGTAAACTTTCATCTGCTGTTTGGTTGATGGAGCATCTTGCTTCTACAGACTCCGGATACCTGCACGATGTCATCACTTATTGATGGCCAGAAGACATTCTCCTGCCCTTCCTTTGTTGCTTCCACTCCTCAGTGCACTGTGTGTAACACTGTGTAGTGCAGAGATTTAGGTATCACTGCTCTGTTTCGTTTCAGCATATTGTTGTTCCCTACAGTGAGCTCATCAGGAAAACCAAAGAATGGTTGGTCCTTTTCGAATGGTACAGGTAAGTGTTGTTGAGTGCTGTCTGCAGCTGTGTATTTGCAGACTTCATCCAGACAAAGTGGGGATATCAGCTGGACAGCCATCAGCTCAAGCTCTTCTTGTTCCTCCTTCTGGAGGCTGACGTTCTGTCTTGCAGTGAAGGCAAGCGTGTCAGAGGGTTTACCTTCCTTGAAAACTACAGTCTAAATTTTTGTAGTGTGTATACTGTATGCTGTATGCATGCTAGGTCAGATTTAGCTACAACCATATTTAGACACAGAACCTACACATGCAAGGCAACCCCATCACCAGACAAGAATGTCAACACACTGAACCATGATATTCTAATTTATAAACCAAATTTAACTTCTCTGATAAACCTCTACAATGGATCAACTTCAACTACTTGAACAGTGTGCTGTTATTAACAACGAGAAATCATCTTCCTCAGAGAGTAAAACAGCAGTCCACAGGCTTCTGTTTTTGGCTCACTTCTCTTCGGTTTATATATAAATGACTTACCAGAATTATGTCTTGGAGCAGATTTTCAGATGTATGCGGACAATACAGTCATATATGTATCCGGTAGAACTATTTTATCAGCTTCCACCCAGCTGTTGCAGCACTTACAGTCTATTGCAGCTTGGTTGAGAACTCACGTCTCACACTCAACATTAAAACAACTGTGTCCGTTCCAGGGCCCGGCCCTGGTCAGAAGTCAACAAGTTGAATTTAAAAATGAATGTACAATGTATTTAACATGTTTTGGAAGAAAAATGTTGTTTACCATTTTATGCTGCATACTTTTATGCATTCTATGATCTTTTCACATTGAAGTTATTGTGTAACTTCTTGGTCATGCTCAGCTTCTAAAACAATTGAGCCGCTTATAATGACGCATAATCATGCGATTAAGTTTGGACAAGAAGCCGATAAGATCACACAGGCATTGCAAATTAGTTTAGGCTCTAAATACTGTGGCATTGGTTCATGCTACTGGCCCCTATACAAATGAACATCAAATAAATAAACATTGGACAATGTGGACATCATTCTTATGGATACCTGGTTGTGCAAAGACGCTATTTGGGGTGGGTTTAGGCTGATTTTCACCTGTCTAACACAACCTAACTCTCTCTTTTTGTCATGTTCTACAGCTCTTTTACCTCTAACTACTATATCATCCACTGGGGTACCCTGCCAGTATTTGTTTAGAAAACTTCAGAAGTTGTGTGAATGCCAAAGGGCATCCTCTGTCTGTCTCGAATAAGTTTATCCTGTATTGCACCAGAATTACAGTTTGCTGTTTAAGTTAGCACATACAATACAGTATACCTCAATTGTTTCCCTAGGTTTTGACACTTTGTGTTTAAATTGTGCCTTCATTATCACATTCTGAATTACATATTTATTTGGATTTTCTTTTCATGCACTGAGTGCATGAATTTCGCCTTGCTCTAAGAAAGCTGCTGGCGAATGATCTTACAGAGACTAAAGATCATTGCATGTTCATTACATATCTCTCAAGATTATCACCAACTATGGCCACACAGTGGCACCGACAGCTGATAGCGTTACTGTGCTAAGTAACACCACCTAATAGGGTTTGCTGTCAACAGTTTCCATTGGGAGAATTTCTTCAGTAGAAAGTAGTTCCAATAAAAACTGTCCAGAGTGGTTTTTATAGAGTAAGTGGGGCATTATTTCTAGAAGGAGATGTTACTGTTGAATTTTTCAAATGTTTTTTCCCCCATTACACTGGGGTGTCAGCAGAAATCTCAGAGACTGATATCTCAAAACTTGGCCAAATAAAACCAAATTACCTGCATGGCTAGAAACCACTGGAGGTGACTAAAAAGTATTTTTCTGTGATTTGGGTGGACTGACCTTTAAAGTAATGCTGTACATTGTGTAAACTTAATATAAGATGGGTGTCTAAGTCATGTAACTCAAACATGCACTGACTTTTTGATATGAAAACAAACTTGTCATCTCATAATTGAATATTAGGTGGTTTGTTTTAGTCCAGTAGTGCTGTGATACCCCATCTATTCAGACTGCCCCTTGGCCCACTTAAAATAAATAAATAAATAAATAAAAACTCTTTCTCTATTCTTTTATTGTTTCTAAATGTAGCACTTGAAGCAGTTCAGCACATTTGATGAAGTTGATGTAATTGCATGATTCTTGCAATTTTTGGGTCGTATCCTAATGGTTGAATGCATTATATTGAATATATTTATGGTATCGCTGGATAAAAGCGTCAGCTAAATTAATGTAACGTAATATTATAATTAATTAGAGGATGAGCACCTTGATGTTTGTAATACATCCTCTGTATAATGGTAGTATTACCTCCACATTTCTGATAAAGTCTCATTCTGACGTCCTTATATGGATAAGATTTATTCATCAAAACATATTCAGAGTTTTATCTGGTCTTCAAAAACCGCATGTACTTAATGTTTTTGGCATTTCCAGTTAAATTGCAGCATCATAAAGAAATTATGTGTTACTGTGACAATATAAAGTGCTAACTTTTACATAAGTCTGCTAGAGAAAGGTGACTATTTGCATAAAGTTGGGTGCATTTCTCCCAGATTTAACTGGCTGTAGCCTGCAGTACAGAGTAGGAGGCTTGTTATTGGTTTTTGGCTCAAATCCAACAGCTGTTTATAATGTCAATGAGTGAGAATCAGACTTTGCAGTTGAGTTTCCTTGAGCAATGCATTTGTGTAACTGACTAATAATGCCAGTAAAGACTTGTTGCGCTGATCAGATATATGGTTTAATGAGACTGTCCTCCCAAAAAAACGAACAAGTGACAAAGCCCTCTCGTGGTTTTATGACCGTTTCTCGTCTGGAGCAAAGGAGGAAATAGTAGGTATGTTACTATACTATACTATAGAGCGACAAAGTCTGCAGATGGAGGAGGTTGGGGTGGATGGATGGCTCAACAAAACAACCAGCGCTGGTTTGTTTTAACCATGAACCAAGTTGTTTTTGTGGCTAAACCTAACCAAACCTCAAACATAGCTGTGTAAGATCAGAAAAACAAAAAACTGGGTGGTTCAATTTGGAGGACATGATGGTTTTAAACTTGGTGTGTGTAGCCTTTTCCATTTCATCCATTGATCATGAGGGTCCAGCAGCACCACTGGTTCTTCAGTGGCACCTATTGGCTTTGTGAAGCTCAATCACACTATCATAGAGGTGTAGAGGCAGTCCAGTCAAACATTCTGAAGCATTTAGCAGTGGCACTGTTATCTGCTTCTCAGTTGATGAGCTTCAACTTGTGACCACACCTTCTCTTTGCTTATACAGTTGCAGTTGTGTGTATTTAGTTCTGTATATGTTGTGTATGGGTAAGGCTCATCACTTTTGGCATTTAAACACTTTCCATAAAAATTACCCAAAACTTTTAAAAGAAAGAATGTATTTTTTTAAACCAAATTTCACCTCGATATTACTGTATCTCTCCACACATCCAAAATTTGTTGTTTCCCAGTAGCTTAAAAAAGTACAGCGATCACCAAAGTTTACAGTAAACAGGGTCCTATTGCCATGTTGACAGCTCAGAAAATGTGATGACTTGGTTAAAATAATATAAATATAAATATTAAAAAAAAAGAAGATTTTTTTAACATATGTTTTTTGTTTATTTTGTATTTTATTTTTTAAATAATAAAAAACACAAAAACCTGAAAATGTTTTCATGAGTCTAATTTTGTAGTTTTTGTCAACAGTTCTCCTGAACACCAGGCACCAAATTACAAAATAAAACTCTCAACTTACCAGGTGACACCCCAGGATATGCTGAAGGAAAGCTACAGGAGAAAGAGTGTGCCAGGGGTTGTTTCACCTGCATGTAGACCCAATGGAAGTATAGATGGAGCTCTCTTACCGTAGTTGCCCTTATATTGCTTTGATTACTCAAATATATATTATATTTGTATTCCTAAAAACATGTTTTCAGTTATTTTGTTCATTCCATGTGCCTCTCTATTGCTGTTGATATGAATATTTGAGTCAGCCTGCCTGCTTGTGTGTAAAAAGGTGCACAAAAACTCCCTTGAAGGAAACAGGGGAAGGGAAAAAAGAAGGAAAGCAGAAATGTGGTATTTATTCCATAATCTCTGACTGCACATTATTTGACAACTGAAAGTTTGTGGGCAGGCAGACAGATTGTCAGTCTGAGACGATTTGTCACGCAGGGCCTGGCGCGTCTCCATTCAGTTTCAGACACTGGCCCAATGTTTGCACCACTGACAGGATTGTCAGAGCTATTTGTCACAGCTCTGTTTAGTGATCAGATTGGTTGTACCCTCTGCGGCCTCTTCTTCTCCTGTCCGCAATAAATGGCAACAGTTAAACCTTTGGTTCTTAATCAAATTATCCGCTCTCTGTACGGATGTTTGTTTCCTCCTTCCAACTTCAATGACATCGGAAGACAGAGGTCTACATTCACATAGTGTTTGCTCACCAAATCAGAATGTTATGGATGCCCTGCGCAGTGACAGAAATCATTAGCATGAATAAAATATAGTTTGAAGGCTTGCATAAAGACTTTAACAGTGGTTTGAACTTCACAATGACTGCTGAAAGCTGAAATCAACTATATGCTAGCAATTAAATGAATGAGAGCTGTACTGTATAAGTACATAGGCTTGGTTAAAACACATTACCTAATGGATGTGCTAAGCAGTTACTGCCTGGGAATACAAGTAGCAGCAACTTTACATGTTGATAAAAAATATACTGATATTAAAAATAAATAGTTCTAATAGACATAAAACCAAATTTCCCTTAAGAACTTATTTTCTAGGTTGTTTTTTGTATTGTATGCTATTATATATTATAAAACACTTTGTACTTCGTACCACATCGTATTTTGATATTATTAAGACAACTCTTAAGTATAATTAAATAATCATATTATATAATATTCTAGTGTACACTGTTATAGCTGATGGTATCATATTACTCATATGTATATACTATAATCTGCTGACTTTGCTGCTACTAATCACACCACTGTGTCACTTTGCCTGGGACAGTATTGCACTCAGTTCATGTACTACACTAATTGTGGGTGCTATATGTGTACTGCTATTGTCTGTACGTTTGAGTATTGAGTCGGTTGCTCTTGTATAGTTTCTCTGTTTATTCTATTCTTATTTCTTTTATATACTTTTATTTAATTTTATTTATCCTTTATTTATTCAGGAATGTTGCATTGAGATACAAGAGCTCTTCTTCCAGGGAGTCCTGGTCCTATATGGGAACTTATACTTTATCTTTAATTTTGCTTATACCTTTCTGCCGAGTCTGGTTTGGTTTTCTTCACAATGAGCATTACAGTCTCAGAAAGATGCTAACATGGCTGTAGATGCTTAGTCTTGCTGTGTGGTTTTGAAGCAACATGCGAAAAAATGTCCATTTTATAATTTTTGTAAATTTAAAGCAACATTAATATTTTTTTGGGCTAGTTGGTTGCCAATTTCTACAGCCAGAAGACACGAAGCAACATTAGCATTATAACAATATTCGTTTGGACATTTGTGGCCACTTGACAAATGTAAGTCCATATTCACTGTTCCTTTAGGTCAGAGGTTTTTGGCTGAAAACAGCTACCTACTACAGCTGGAAAGGAGGTTGATGAGAGCGGTGAGACGGAACCAAAACAGTCAAATTGTGAGCCATGAAACCAAAACAATGAGCTGAAAGATGCTAAAATGCTCTAAAAGCGGAGAAAAACTGCAGCGTCGGGAGATAATTCTCTGTGAGTTTGGCACTACAGGCAACCCCTTTCGCATTAAACATACACATTTGACCCATTGTTAATATAAAAATATTGATTAACGCGGCTTTAAGCCTTTCATAGGCTCACCCTCTCATCTTACACAAGTAATTATGCTAGAAACACAGCATATCATACATACAGAGACTGCTAGCAAGGATTTCAGGAAGTTAGTGAACAAAGCAATGTAAGATTGATTTAATTTTCCTCATCACTAATGCAAAACTCAATAGGGATTTGTTGCCTCCTAGTTCTTCCCACTCCCACTGTGAGCCAGACAGTCAGGTAAATGGATCGAGCTGCTCGTTTGCTTGGGATCCTGTTTGATTTCATGCTCCAATCGTTTTTTCCTTTGTTTTTTTCCTTCTTGGATCAGCAAGAGAACCCCTGTCTGTATTTCTGTGCAAATTATACATTCGTCTTTGAAATATTCCCACCTTTGCAGCATTCAAGGTCTCAATCAAACTAAAAGAGAAATGCCAGGTTCATTGTTATACAAACATTTGACTCTGGTCTGTGCCATTTGGGTAATATGACACATTCGGTAAAATAACAACATGTTTGAAAGGAAGTCAAACACATTCACAGAAAGTGAGAGTCTATTATATCAAACTAGCAGCTGCTGCCATCAAATGCGCAGTATGTTACTGGAAAACCAATGGCAGCCAACTTGATCACTATGTAACTTGTTTTTTTCCTCTCCTACTCCCTCCCTCCATTTCTATCCTGCTCTTTATCTCCCCTCCTTTGACTCTCACTTCAGAAAATGAACTGTATTAAATTAACTGTGTTGGCATCCACAGGGAAATCAATAGACAAAGGGGTCGGGATTGTGTAACTTCACTGTTCCAAAGATATTTTTTTGATTGAACGGGGGAAAGTTACATCGCTTGTATGAATTTTCCACCACTCAATATTCCTTTTTTTCTTTATATATCAAATTAAACAAACTGAACTTATTGTAAAACCCGGATATGGATAGGTGATTAACAAGAACATGAGAGATAAAAAAACAAATACTCACACTTACATTTCACACAATTAGTGGGTGCTCAAATTCAGAGCAACTTAGAAGATGTACTCACACAAACACACACACAGGGTTGTCTAGGTACTGTATCAGGGTCATGTGATTTGGTAGGTGAGAGTGAAGTCAGCACAAACGCTCAGCACTGTTGTAGCTCTCTCACACCTGGGTGAACTGCAGGAATCCGCTGTTGCACAGTGTACAGTGAGAGAATCTCTGCAATGAAAATGTGGTCTGGCTCACTTAAAATTTGATTTATGGTAACCCTCTTTATCTAAACGACCATAATGGTCATGCTTTCGGCCCATTTACTGGTCTGCTTTACATGTTACAAGTTTAATGACTTTGAAAAATAGTCCATAATAAAGTGTAAGGTACAGCATGTGAGCAGTGAAGTGAGGAGGCTAAAAGATTCAAAAGAAAAAATGAGCCTGTTACCTTTTGTGGCCCATCTCGTGTTTAAAGCTACATTTTATTTTATTATTAACTTTAGGAAAGAGTTTCAAAAGGAAATTGAAATGTAAACTAAGTTGTGTAATTGACTTTAGTATTGATACCTTAAATATGTTTGCAGCCAGAATCTATTTTTCTACTGGGCCTCTGATACACTTCACTACACAAACCTGTCTCCTAAAAAAATTAGATACTAAAAAAAATGTTGTGCCTGTTTTGGAGGATACAAAATATCTGTTCACCGGCAACTTTTACTTTTTCCCCAATCGGTCAGACGTTGTTCTTTAACTACACTGAAGTTGCTGTGAGATGGTTGGGCTGGATGGTGGGCGTCCTGTCAATCCATTCGATAGTTGTCAAAACCTTTCCATTAAAAGCCTAAAATGTCAATGACATGGCGATGCTAGAGGAAAATACAGGGGATTACCACAGTCATTAGGATTCATCCTCTGGAAACCAGAGGTTGAGATTTTTCATCAAAGTCACCAACAGGTTTTCTGTTGCAGATTAGTAGTGTAGGGTTAAACGTCATTTTTAGGGGCCAGGGTTGCACTATACTGTGAGAGGAAAGGCTTGCATGTTTATGAGCTCAGATTTCCATGATGAAAACAGACTTTTTAGTCGTGGGAGTTGAGTAATTGATATAAAAATTCCATTTTTATTGAGTGCAGATCAGTCCCGTTGTGTTTGTAATGATAATATTTATTTGAAATGTCGCAATTTTGCTGTGCGGGCCCATGATTGTGTCATTCTTTCATCTTTAGTTTCAAGTTATGATTGTACCCATTTCTGATAAACTCCGTAAAGGCTTTACGTTATGATGGCTCTAATAATGTTTAATAAATCATTTACTAATGCTTTGGCTGGTGTATATCCTCCTCCAGCATGACACGTCCTTCGCCTTTTAAATTAGGGAAGACCGAGGAGCTGCAGAGCATCTGCAAAATCAATTTATCGACATCTTAAAGAGCTTTAAGTCCTCACTGAATTTATACTTTTAGAGAAATCATGCCTTTAGAAGTCAAAACAAGAATTCATATGTTTTACAAGTTATAATAGATGAAATGACCTGGTAAAGCCTCATCTCACACCACAACTCACTATTTCTCACTAATGGCTGTATTTCTCCTCAATAAATAAACACTTCCAGTTGCAGACTTGATGTGAGAGTGGAAAAAAACATTCATTAATAACTTACTGTGCTGACATTTACAATTGCAGTGTGTTACAAGAATCACATAAAAGCTTATACTATAAGTGGCACTACATGCTGATTGCAGCCGGAATTCAGGGCTTATTATGCAGGAGGACCACTGCAGGAAGACAAATGGGGGAGTTAATGATGTCACTCCTTCCAAGAAATAAATTTATGATGTCATTTTGTGATAAATCTCCTTTGGTGGGCTGGTTTCAGGTGATTTGTGATTTTTGTAAGTGCCAGGGAGGAGACAGACATGCAGTGCGCTTTCCAATGAAATTCTTGTGGATTCATATCATGGCCTCACCTCTACCTCAACATTGATCTGTTTCCACTGTACTGTATGGGCTTCTGTATGTGAGAAAGTTCTCTGATGTACAGTATGAGAAAAACTACTTTGAAGCTTCTTTTTATATAATTAATTTAGCACAGTACTGTGAACTAAGAATATAAGTAAGAATCATGTGACAGCCAAGCAATACAATCCTCAAAAGGTGACAAGACACTTTCTTAATTAAGTCAGCTAGAAGCTAAAGTACTTCTCCGTGCTCAGGGTGCAGAAACGTCAAAGTGGCCATCGGTTCAAGAGCTCCTCAGCTTTACCAAACTGACTGTTGACCCACAGCGTGCAGGTTCAAAGCTCCACTACGTGTGACCAGGATGTCTGCTGAATATGTGCCTGCCTACTTAGTGTCAGATGAAAATTAATAGACACAGATGTACTCCACAGCTTAGGATAATCACGTAGCCCATGGGGCAGTGGGGAAAGAAAACCACAGTCTAAATATCTCATTAATTCAAATTCTGGGAGGTCACGGCGGGGTTTTGCCTTCGTGGCAATGACATTTTAATCAGAAGTCCGCCCAAGTCTCCATTAATAGGATAATGGAGATTATAATAGCAGGCATTGTGTAATAATACCTTTGCACATTTGGAGTGAGGTTTTCACTGTTTCCTTTTCCTCTGGAATCCACCTGTGAGATACTCCAGCATTGATCGCTGCTCTGCTGCTGATACTGAGGAGATATTTTTCTCTGTATTCCTCCTGGCCCAGCATGAGATACACCTCCATTAGATGTGAGTACGATTTCAGCAACATTTAATTCATAGCCTGAGGTCCTGCTAAATGACACACTTATACATTTGAGCTGTAAAGGAGGTGTGCGTCAGAGACAGGTCCAGTGATTCAACAATCCAGCTTTTCCAGATACAAAAAGCAGAGTCTCTCTACGGGGAACATTTTTATTTTGATCTCCCTCTCTGTGTGTGTATTTTACAGAAGGACAGCACTCACTATCCCACTTTCATGGAGTGCCACTCACTGTTAACAGCGTGAGGGCTGTTGATATAATGTGTTGCAACACGGAGTGTGAGAGGAATGTGAGACGACTTCAGCGAGATTGAGGTATTAATTTGTAGGATCTTCAATTCATGATTAATTTCACAGTTTCAAAGCTAATTAGCAGGAACAGCACAATAACAGCAGCAACCTTCACTTATGAGAACACATTCAAAAGGTATGTAACTGTAACTGAAATAGGAACAGTAATAAATTAAGCCACTCTCTCTGTTATGTCTATGATCTGCTTCAGCCAAATCAATACTTCAATACATGAATAAATCTCATCCAAAGCTTAACAATCAGAGAGAGTCAGGTGAAGTTCTGCTTCATAGAGGGTAAACTGTGACCATTTTCTGCATACCTACTTTTTCTAGCACTGTTGTGTGCGTGCTCACATGCGTGCCCGACGTGTGTGTTTTTAATTAACAACCTTAAACACGTTCATATTGACTTTGTGAATTGAACCTCGGGTGCATAAAGGAGAGAGTGTGTCTTGCATACATCCAAATGGCGTCAGCGCAGATAAGGAGGAGATTAGAATAAAATTCATTCCTGTTATCAAGGCTGGATTATCCGGGCAAGAGCCCCTGGGGGCAGACTGTTTCTGTTGGACACCCCCCTGTGCTCAATCACCATTCAACCCTCTGAATGAGCCCAGAATATTTACCTCATCCAGCTGACTACGGTCATTTCATCCACTGAGGCTTGTTTTGAAATCCTCCAATGCAGGATCATTTCATTTGTTTCCAATGTAAATCACCTTTGTGTCATTTCACTGATTCTAGAGCAGTTATCCACCATATAATGCCTTGTTTAAGATACTATCAGCTGATTTTACTAAAAAAAAAAAAAGGAAATTCGATTGCTAAGATTCTGCAACTTTATTTCCTTCATTATTGTGACTTTATTGTAGGTGTACAGCTGCAAGAATATAGTAACTGCACTGCTTTGTATTTACTCCACCGCTGTATTTATTTAACCTTTAAAATGATACTTAATTTCTAAAATGATGATGGCTTTTAAATTAATTAAATTTGAACTTAATTTTTAAAAAAGCGTGTTTTGCAGCCAAAGCCACTGAGCTGACATAATGTATATGAAGATAAACCAGAAGAATCATTTTTGCTGATGCATACAAATGCCTGTGATTACAGCAATATAATACAGTACACTGCTATAGTCTAAAGGAATCATCCTCCTGTGAGATTTTGGAAAGTCTCCCTTAAGAATTTAGATACAGTAAGTACTTTTTTTACTTTCAGAGCTTCCCATCTCTCCTCAGTCTGACTGCCAACAGTCAGGACAGGTGAGGGTGAGACATGATTGGAGAAACTGTCCAGCCTTATTAGGTTGTGCTGGGTGAATGTGTTCTACAGTATAAGAGAATCAGCAACTCAGCGGAAAAAAAACAGGAGTGAGCCAGGAGAACCGTGGGTTTTCAGTTTTCAATTAATAATCAACATTTTTATATAAAAACTTCAAAGAAAGACTGAACAAATTGCACTGCACAATACTGAAATGATCATGGAAGCCTTTGCATTTGTCTCATAGGTATGTCCTGCAAAAATCTTCAGGCAGGAAGAGAAACAGTGGGTGTTTCTGCAGGATCATCTTTCAGCTCACAGTTTTTGGCTCTATGGCCCAAAACTTTACTGTTTCGGTTCAGTCTCGCTGCTCTTATCAGTGTGGTTTCCAGTAGCAGCAGCAGCAGGCAGCCGTTTCCAGCAAAATCTCTAATAAAACCACTATACACTACATGTCCAGCACCAAATAGCAGACAGACAAAGTTGGCAGCTAGCTGGTGAATATGGCGGAGCATTAAGCGACTAATGAGCCAGGTTATTTCCCTCAGGGGCTTGTGGACACCAAACCAGAATTAAAAGGAGAGTGAATATTAGACATTCATCAGGTGGACAGACATGACTCTAAATGAATGTTAATGTTACATTGTAAGTTCAAGTTTAGTTTTATTTGTCACATATAATCATACTGGGTATAATCATAATGTATCAGCTTGATGTTCGCGAACACATTAGCCATGTCAACTTCATGTGGTGAAGACACATAAATCAAATCAATTAATTCAGGTTGAAGACGGGCAGGAATTTGTAGCGTATGGCAGGAAAATATAGCCATGACATGACTCAAATTTCCATCAGTGAAAAAATGCAAACTGGTTTTTGGGAAGTCTTATCAGTTCAAATCCATTAATGTTGTAATTTTTGAGCTTCAAAGTTCATTATTGGAAATAGCAGTTGACAAAATAACCTCACCACAAGGTCCATCATATGCTTTCCATCATATCACATGATCTTCATCAGGTAAACTGCCCTTTAGTAATGTCCAGAATGAACTTTGAGGCTCAACTTTTAAGCATTTTAAGCAACAGTAATAAAATATAGACACATCTATTCAATTCTGCTTTTTGCACAGGCTCGGGCAGACACACTGAGGTTACATTTTCAACCCAACAAAACCAGATCAGTGAGTTACACTGTACATATTGTTACTGCTAGGGTCTCTTGTATAAAGATTGAGCTATCCTTCAGTCAGACAGGAGAAGGGAATATTATGTTCATTTGTTTTTTTCATGGCAATAGAGACGCTCAATAACAGGGTGTCAAAAGTTCACATAAACAGCTTAACCTGAATGAGACCTTAACTGGAGTGACGCCAGTAGCTAAGTTACTCTGCGCATGTAAACACAGCTGATGACTCCCGTCTGGAAGTAAATGACATCTCAGACAAATATATATTTCCCTTCTATTGGATGCCTCCCCCACACAAAGCCCAGACTTATTGTTTTCAGCCTTGGCAGTGATTGCGCGCCTTCAACAACAGGTCACACTCAAGGATTTTCACTAAGGTTCATCTACTTCAGGCTGTATTTAAACTCTTTAAGGCAGACTGTAATGTGGCATGGAGCAGCGCAATGAGTCTGGGATAACTCATTAAAAGCTCTGCGGCAGACAGAAGCCGAGAACATTCATAAGTCATTGCATTGTCTGAGGTTATTGATTACAAATGTCAAAATCTGACGGAAGACAGAGAGTCACTCGTACATTCATATCAAAAGAACCTGATGCTAAATTTAAGTTGTGAACAGAAATAGAGATGAGAGATGATATGGCTTCTATTCATAGAGGGAGGCTCTACAGTAGCTTGTCATGTTGAGAAATAAGGAATATAATAGCTACTAAACTGAGGAGCCTATAAAATTTCACTCCGAAAAGTTGTAAATTATTGATATCACTATATAAAGTGTAATTTAACAAGACTCAGAATCTTAGGCCTTATTAGCAGCACCTAAAGGCTGCAATGTTCCTGACATGTTACAAATGTTCAAGACAATACAAAGGTACTGCACAGAAGGAAGTTTAACAACAGCAAAATCATCAATCAAGCAGAAATGGTCAACAACAACATGCAGCTCAAAAATCATAGATGGAGATTGGTCATTCAAAATTTGAGGCTGCACAAAGAATGCTAAATTAACAGTGATGTTCTATGGTCAGCTACTGCGTGGCTTCAGGTAATGTTAGCTTAGAGCTAGCGTTAATTACTTAACTTTGCAAACATCATTGGTCCCTCAACACAGCAGTGTGGTAATGGAATCTTTGCATCCAAGATCTGGTAGCCTAAATGTTGTGGTTCTTGAATAATTGTGGTTTATTATCAAGAAGCCACGGGAAGCACAATGCATCTGTGACCGTGGTCATTTTCGGCATCTTTCTGATCCGTCGGCAGATCATTCTTAATTTTTGCAAGGGAGTAAAGGAACAAGACGGAGCAGCCACAGCGAGCCAGGTAACTAACTTTACTGTGTCCTGCTGATGTGTGGAAAACTGCTGGCGCTGTGTGCAACATCAACATATAATAGTATACACTAAATACAGTTAGTATGTACAGTAGTATGGGCTTGCAACACAACGTTACAGTTCAACCTGTAGTGCAGATAAAAATCTATAGTTTTTCCCGAGGGTGGCGCTAGATGAAAGACCATTGAGTCACAAGAGAAAAAAAAGGGTTTATCCCCTTGGACACAGGAATAGTAGGATTCATCCTCTGGGCACCATGAATACTCACAGCACATTTAATAGAAATCCAGCCATTAATTTTTGAGATACAGTGCCTTTTCATGGACTTGAGTGTTTTTATTGGGGGAAAATGGGATTATGGTGGTACAGGAAAGGTCACCAAAATCATTAGATATTATTTCCTGGGTACCATAATTATTCTCCAAATTTCAGGGCAATCTGGTCAGCACTTATTCAGAGTTCTCAGACCAACCAACCAATATCAAGATGCTTACACTCCCATGTGGACCTTTTTTTCCCCTATCACATGACATTTGGTGACTGAATATAAAGCTGTTATGATATAATTTACTCTCCAACCCAAGGCAAAACAAATACAAGAAACCGTAAAACAGTTTCTTCAGAACACATATTTGATTAAATCATTCCCAAAGCAGAGGTTCATTGTCCTTCTGTGGTTTGCACTGATCGCTCAAATGGCAACCTGGTGTGTCAGAATGGAAGGAAATTGCTCACTCTTAAGCAGGGCACATATTTTGATATTGATTGCAGCCTATCGTCACTTTTCGAGGAGATTAGCTAAATTACCCTCCCCATAATTGGGACTTGCACTTAAGTAGAACTCCACTGTGAGGGAAGATTTAAAATTCCATTAGTGTCAATGGCAGCTCGGCAGTGGGTTTAAGACGGGTCTCGTCTGATCAGCGTCCAAAATGTTCAAGGTAATTGATGATGAAAAAATTAGCCTGCCACTGCAGGGTGATTGATACCAGTGACTCTTTAATTAGAGAGCAGCGCCCATTCGAGAGGCCCTTGCACTTATTGCATTGTTGGAAAATCTCTACCCCTTTCCCCCGATTCAAAGAACAAATGACAGGGGATCATAATTTTCATTTACGGTGTACGTATGTGGTCTAATAACATAATGGCTCCTGAGTCACCATAAGACTTTTAGTTTCCGAGCATTCCACCCCCTCTCTTCACTATTATGACATTTAATTTGAGCTAATTTTGTCAGAAACTCAGAAAATGGTCCTCAGCTTTATGTGTTTTTCGTCTCTAAAAGCCTGACTGAATTCTGCACTTATCAACACACTTTTCTAATTTCTTGAATTACTTGAAGTATATGATTATCAGATAAGTCAAAAATATAACTATAAAAACACTGCTAACACGATGGAATAATTAAAATGGAGTGTAAAAAGATATGTAGCTAAACTTTATACTTTTCCTTTACATCCAAACGGTATCGGGTTTGTTTTTTTTTTCCACATACATACGTAAAATATGTGTGTTCAGTGGGGCAGTGAAGAGGACTATGTGGCTGACTAGCTAACCTGTAAACACTTGCAGCTAAATACACTGTGCACAAGCCTTTTCAGCTAGCTAACTACTTGAAGCTAACCTTCTTCATAAAAATACACCAGTGCAGAAAATATTGGTCATCCTTATCCACCTTATTTTGGAACGCGGAAGTAAACAGTTGGTCGAACTTCTGGTTTTTGTGCCACACTTCTGTTTGTTTCCGTCAACAGAGCTAACTAGCTTAACTAGCGTATTTAACAATTCCAGTTTTCCTTGAAGCCATAGTTTCCAAAAAGTTGTTGTGTTAGCTTCTGCTGCGCTGAAAAGTGAGTTAGCTAGCCAATGACCGGAAGTGCCTGACCGGAAGTCTCACACAAAAAGCCGGAAACTGCATCCGCATTTGCGTTCCAAAATAATTTGGATACTATGTGCTACTTTAGCATTACTGTTTTAACTCTTCATAGTTAAAGCATTGTAGCTGGCAAGCTAACGCTTAGAAAGCTAGCAAGCTAACGCCACTTTTGAGTTTAGTTTATTTGACATTCGAAAGGAGACATTAAATCACAAAACATCTAAAAAAATATGAAAAGTCCAAGACTTATTTCCGCTGTGGTCTTTGATAAAGATAAGAGACATGTATTTGCAGATGAAAATGTTCATATAAGTAGGCAACAGTTGAGGGGTTTAGCAGGTGGTAGCTGATTTAATTAATGGGTTACTATGAAACAGACAGCATTACACAGTGCAACTACGCTGAGATTTCACATTTCCCTCATGACTCAATTCATGGAGTCAAGTTGAATAAAAATAGTCATGCATCACTTCTGCTAATGTTTAGGCAAAATGTGCATATTGATTAGCAATTCATGCTAATCTTTAGCTAAATGATTCACATGGTTTTATATGCTGGCAAATCACCATCATCTATAATAGACATTTTTAGACCTGGATAAATCTGCTTTGACGTAACAGTCATTATACGTGACGTGCAGAAAATGTACTTTGACTGTTTTTTTTGTGTAAATAAATACTTACCACTTCTCCCATGTGCTTCTCTCCATCACAGCCAGATAGTGCTTCCTGGTGCTTCCTGAATTTATGGTCACATGACAACAAATGTGCACAGTTGCCTAGAAACAAGGGGTGGGTCAGCTTTCCCTCTGGCTCATCTTACCCCACTCTCCCATATAGTGGAGTTGAGGGGTTTAGCAGGTAGTTGCTGATATGATTAATGAGTTACTATGAAATGATCTTCAAGCGTGAATCATACAGACAGCGTTACACAGTGCCACTACGCTGAGATTTCCCTCATGACTCAATTCATAAAGTCAAGCTGAATAAAAATACTCATGGCACTATTTGTCTAGCATCATCTCTGCTGTTTATGCAAAATGTGCAAATTGATTAATTTACCTTCATTACGGAGACTCCATACAGCGAAAATGTGATCACATATTAAATTTAATCTTCTCTGTTATCGTTTGCTCTTATCCTCACAAGTCACAGCACATTCCTAATGATATTTCTGTCTTCTGAGGGATGTGTGAGTAAGGTGAGCCTAATAAATTGTTTCAAAGAAAGAAATTCATGCCTAGATATTTACTCGGTTTGTATTCCAGGTAGCTGTTATGAGAGTCGCAAGATCTCCGTCCGCCTTCTCCACCACTGCGAGAGAACAAGGTCTCATCCGCCGCTTTATTTCACACTTCACTTGCCATATTCTTCACTGAGCAGGACCTCCGACTCATCAGAGCCCCGCACCGGCTAGAGAAATGTTATGCAAATGTTCCCGTGGCCTGTGAAAAGTGAAGAGGAGGGGAAGCATATTTGAGCAGAACCCTCATCCACTTGGAGCACTAGTTCTTTTTTAAAGGGCAAACTATTTCCTAGATGAGGCTGTAATGAAACATCTTTAGCTAAGTGGATATGAATTTCAGCAGAGAAAAATATCAGCAGGGCAACAAGGTGAAGTGAAAAACAAAGAAGTTGAATCAACCTCAGCCATGAGAATTTTTAAAAAACCCTTGAGTGAAACAAGGTATGGCTGTATGAGTTTGTATAGAAGCAGCTGAGCAGTAAAGGCAATGATAAATAATGGAGGTGTTTTTCTGGAAATACTACCATTTATCCCTGCTGGTGAACTCAGTTTCACCCCAGTGTCAGTAGGTGACCCGTTTTAAGATCAATCCTGTCACACCTTTAACCACTTTGGCATCAATAAAATATTGACAGTAAGAGCAAACTACATGGTTAAATATTTACAGGTGGAGTGTTGGACATGGTGTGATGTTAATATTATGTGAGGGAGAACTGATGAGGACTTGAGAGGCCAACGAATGCTACGACATTCTGATATTCCTGCCTGAAAATGTGTACCAGAGGAAGGTTTTTATCACCCGTGACATGATATTGCACATACATAAATGTCACTCCATGCCATCTATTACCATGTCATGTCATTTAACTGCGACAGTTTTGGCCTGTCCTTTGTTCCCAGTTGATAATCATGCTGGTTAACTGTGCTCCTTTTATGCTCTGAGACACTTGCCACTGGACTGATCTGATCCTTTTTATGCCCTTGGCATCCAGACACCAGGAAATGAGAGTAAATTGAATCAGTGTGGTGAGTGACAGAAGCATTATGGCTCGGGGTTGGCCATCAGCAGCCAAACTCCCAACAGGAAAGTAGAAAAAAAAAAAAGATGAATCACAGGGGCTTTGTAGCTCTTATTCAATAAGGTACATAGTTACTGGGGATGTAAACAATTACAAATAGGATACATTATTTGGATATGGACAGATACAAACAGCATCTGAATTTTTTTTGACACAATTTGTCACAAATGTCACACCATCTCAGAGTCATAACTCACTGCTACAATCAGAAGGATTCACTCTTTACAGTGGATGTCCATCGGGGATAAACGTCCATAAATCCATTTAGAAATCATAGAATAAAGGGATCAGACTTTTTCTTCAGTATCAAAATAATACAGGGGATTACAGTGCAAACAGTAACTAGTAGCTAAAGCAGCATGACCTTTCATGATGCAGATTTGAGAAAATGTAAACAAATATATACTATAAACTAAAAGGTGGAGGTGTAGATACTTTTAAATTTAATATTCGGACATACATTCAATTCAATATCTTTTCATTAGTTTTCATCATATTTGTTGGGCAGTGCAGGATAAAGCTCGACTTTGTGTTATTTTTACCTCATGATCCGCTATTTAAACCCGGCCCCTTGCACGACTTGGCAACAGGTGAGCTGAAATTAGGGTCTGTCTCTGAACTGCATGCAAAATGGCCAACAGCTTTTCAGATTTTTGTCAACAGCTTTCTCATTTTTAGCCACGCTAACGACACATAGGCCTATCACAGTTATTACATGATCGCCTGACCATGATCGTTTTGCATAATCGTGAGATTCCACAATCAAGGGAATGAATATTATTTATTATTATTTACATGTTGATATTTAGTCATATTTGCGTCTATTCTTAAAGAACAGCATGCACATCCCTTCAGGACCAACTGCTGACACTTAACCGCACTTTTGGCCAGCAAGTAGCTGCAGCTGCAGAGTGCAGCTGCACAGTTTTCCCACCGTGGTGTGGCCTTTTGGAATATAGGGAGAAAAACAGCCTTCTCTGTCTAAACATTTTTTTTTTGTTTTAACCAGGTTTATTTTTGTATGAGGGAAAGTGGATTAATAAACCAATTTGCTTTAATCTACAAGAGGAGCTGTGTGGATAGAAACACGTGCCGACCAAAGGTTTACACTTTGTACCAAGTTTTGGATCTGGTACGTTTCCATCAGCTGGGTTGAGGCATATCTACCTGAGCCTGAGGTTCCAATATAAGGAAAAAAACAAAGAAACAAAGAGCTTAGCTCTACATGATGACAGAGAGGTGCCAATAACGGATCTCTTTATTTATAGTGAGTCTTATGTAAAGAGTCCTTACAGGTGCAGCAGTTTGACAGCTCTGTCTGTTTAAACACAGTTTAGAATTGTTGTGCATTCTGTCATGTAATATTTGTTACATCATTATTTATTCGACAGACGCATTTTCATCTACTATTTGTCACATAAACTCGCCATGGACAAAAGGAAAAACGCACCTCAAGCGAGTGTAAAACCTTTTTAATAACATTGTGGAAGTTTTGTCGAATTTTGTCGTTTCCATCAACACCAACAATTATGTTCAAGTTTAGTTTATTTGTCGCATATGATCATATTGGGTGTAATAGTAAAATGCATGTCCGTTAGCTCCTTCAATTTGTAAAAAGTGTAAGTGTAAAATTGAGTAAGAATAAAGAATAAAATAATTAATAGATGATAATGTTAATTATGGTCGTAGAAATTTGAATAATAACTAATTAAAAATAGATCATTTGCATAAACATGCTTGGATGGAAACATGGCTTTGTGCATATTAACTTTTGAAAATAAAATCAAACGTCCTTCTACATGAATTAATTGTGTTGAACCACTTTTTCGTTACATTAGGTCGGCCTACGCAATAGTTTTGGAACAAGCTATTGAAAATAAATCGTATGTGCAGCAGAGCGAGAAGTGAAACATTGTTTTTCAGAACAGGCACATGCGCAAACTATTGGAAGATTTACTGACACTCCTTTACCAACAGCCGCATCGTTCGATGAGCAGCCACTGAAATGAACAACATGGATTTAGGCCTAGTTACAAAGCCAAACATAACAGCACCGCTGTGTGGCATAAAGTGATCAGAGAAGACAATTACATCGTTAATCGCAATTATTTGTATGACAATTAATCGTCACCTAAATTTCATGATTGTGACAGCCCTAGCGACATGGCTTTATGGATGGCAATACCTGTCAGTGTTGGTCCACCACTTTAGTCCAGACTGAAATATCTCAACAGCTAATGGGAGTTGCAATGAAATTTTGTACAGACACTCATCTTCCCAGAGGAAGAATCATGATAACTTTGGTGATCCCTGACTTCTGTAGCGCCACCAGCAGGTGACAGTTTTTCATTTCTCCTGTGAAATATGAATATATATTATAATAAATATATATTGATTGGGACAAGATTTTGTATACACATTCATGGCTCCCAGATGATGTATCCTAATGATGTTGATAATCCCCTGACTTTTCCCCTAGTACATTTTTAATTTGTCCAATACCCGCAAAAGAAATGACATTCCCTTCAGCCTTAACTGTACTGTTTAGTGCTAATTAGTACATTTTAGCATGCTGATATGCTAGACATTTTCCCACTGTTGTTCTATTTCCACTATTGACACTTCGACCATTAACAGTCACACAGATTTTATTTAGACTCAGTTTAGACTTTGAGTTTAGTTTTTTGATCTGTTTTTTTAAGGTGGTTTCAAATACAAATCATGTTTGATTATTTGATTAATTTAGGGACGTGGCTATTTTATATGATGTTTTGTTTATTTTGTTGGCAGCTAAACGTATACATTAACATAAAAGGAGTGTA
The DNA here is from genome assembly GCA_003416845.1 of Oplegnathus fasciatus. Classification (NCBI taxonomy): domain Eukaryota; kingdom Metazoa; phylum Chordata; class Actinopteri; order Centrarchiformes; family Oplegnathidae; genus Oplegnathus; species Oplegnathus fasciatus. The sequence continues at coordinate 1,086,030 of NTHP01000076.1, read as the reverse complement.
AATGGCAGTAGATCATTTCTAATCACTTCCAGCTCGCTTCTGGTATGAATCCAAATGCAGATATTTTTATAGCAGCTTTGTGTAATTGTTACACAGGAGTATCACAGTCCAGGAAAAGACTGTCCTACTAGTTATTGGCTAGTCTTTGAAAGCTTATTTGAATATGTGTATAGTTCTCAAACATTTCCCTTTAGATTAGACTGCAGTATAAAAAGTAAATACTTGCCTGGAAAAACAGAGAGAAAGAAGTAGAGGATATAATCTAAAGGTCAGCTATTAATTCACTTCTCCCTGGGGACACATCTGCCAAGGTCATTCAGCAGCATGGCCCTGAGTATTTCTCACCTCTGAAGCAAATGAGCACTGTGTCATCTTACATCTGGATGTGATGGCTTTTATTTTCAAAAGCCCCATCTTGCTGTCAGAATCTACACTCTGAGGAAAGCAGTTCTTCCCTGCACCTTTACAGGATCTGCTAAAGGACTGCTAAATACAAGGGTAAACGCCAAAGAGAATAAAAAGGATTCACACATTTGAGGGTAATTCATGCTCTCTGAGGATGTTGTTGTTGGATGTGGTTTGGGCTTTGTTTACTTTGGATTTTAATAAGAAAAAATGACTCTCCCTTCTAGTTAGAAACACACACACACACACACACACACACACACACACACACACACACACACACCTAACTTCAGACTGCCAGTTGGTAAACTAATGTTCTAGGTTTTAATACTCCAGATACTGCAACTATAAAGAAACACATTTTACTATCTGGAAAGGAATATGCGGTTTTGTATATTTATCCCAGATCTTTATTTTATTCGTTCTAGCTGTGGCTTTGTAAAGGATATGCCAATAACCTTGTAATTCAATGGGAAAACAACAACACTTTATTTTACGGCCCCATTTCACCTTGGCGTCTGAAGGGAAGATTAGAAGCTATTTCTCACTGACACATGCACACAATTCGGCAGAAAACTAATATCAGGTTACCAAACATACAAACAACATTTCAAGATGTACCTGTGAGAATGTATTCAATATTTAAAGGTGCAATAAGTATAATTTTTTTATGCCCACAAAGGGAACATAATACTGTATATTTGTGGTAGTTTATAAAGTTGTTGATCAAAGGAAATGGCTCTCTGACTCTTCAGAGGGCGTTTAAGTCACATGCTTCTTATACGTCATGATTTACTTTGTCACATTTTGCTTTTTTGCAGTATTTCAAATTTTTTTTAGATTTCGTTTTTTTTAATGCACAAATTGAACAGCTGCATAAAAACAGGTGGATGGAAACGTACTTTTTGAAAGCTCAATTTCTTGGAACCAGTCTATTGATATTTCAATAAAGAATTACATTACGTCCTAGAGGACAACAAGTCCTTCAAACCAAATGCCAAAATAGGTCTTTTTTCTCTGCCATACTGTAGTAATTATGATGGGAGCCAAGGAGGAAGTCAGGTGATGCTGTTATAGAGCGACAAAGTCCGTGAAGGTCAGGGTGGAAGCATGGTTCACAAAAATGCACAAGAGGCCGCTGTTCACTTCCCATTTCAGTCAACGTTTTTTCTTTTTAAAACGTGACCACGATTGTTTCTTAACCTTAACAAAGTAGTCATTTGAAATAAATTTTGACCTGATGATGGCGCTAGCTGAAAAATCAGAAGATCATTGAAGTTGTAATTCATCCTGAGGGGGACAAGAAGGTCTGTACAAATTTCATGGAAAGTGATCTTAAAGTTGTCAAGGTATTTCACTCAAAACCAAGTTGAACGTGATGGCACTAGAGGAAAAGTTAGGGGCTCACCAAAATCAGTAGGGCTCATCCTCTGGGAGCCATGAATGTCTGTACAAGGTTTCATGACAATCCATCCTATTGTTGCTGAGATATTTCAGTCAGGATCAAAGTGGTGGACCAACCCACCGACAGGCCGACCGACATTGCCAACTCTAAAGCCATGATGCTAGAATGGCTAAAAAAACAGTCGCAGGACTTGGGATGCAACAGTAGTCAAAGTGACATGCTTTGTTGACCCAACCATCCACCTCAGCCTCTTCTCTAAGAGATTTTGTTCTTCTTCTGCTCCTAACTAATTATTTACACAGCTGCAAGAGGTTTTTATCTCTAGTTAAGGTAAATATACTGTTATAAATAGTTTGAACAAATGGCCAATGTTCTCTTTTCTCTGATGACAATAGTCTAACAATTAAATTAGTTCTCCAAAGATGTTTAACTACACAGTACGTGATCACAGCTGTACTTAGCAAATCACCACCAAAAACGACCTCAGTAACTTAAGGAACATATGCAGTTTATATATAACTTAAGAGAGAGATTTCTTTTAAAGCAGTGGCAAACTGTCAGTAGCACTATTTGCAGACGAACAATATTGCAGATCCAGACTTCTCTTATTTGTGTTGGTGTACCTGTAAATAAGCAGAATATGTGTCTGTCTGTGCCCTCTGCCAATGACTAAGCTTGCACAGTAATCTTGTTACAGCTGCAGTGAAAAATGCTGGAATGGAACGACTTGTACAATATTGAGTCTTGGCTGCAGAACATGATCTCTTCACAAGTTTCCACTGCTGCCCACCTTGATCAGTAGCTTATTTGTAGGGGAGAAAATCTCACGACAAACTTAAATTAACTGCAACTTAAAGCAGGAATATTTATGTCATTCTCCATTCAGTTTAATTTGCAGCTTAGAGGTAAGGAGATGTGGACCTGTAACTTTTACTGTTTTAGTTCTGTCTCATTGCTCTCATTAACCAAGTTGTGGCCAAAGACACGACTCCAAATAAATGTAAAAGTCGCTGTCTGTCTGCTGGATGTGTAAACATTCAGGCAATATTGATTCATTCATCAACATTCATTTGAAGTAATGTGTCTGGCTACCTGGTGAAGTCCAATATTTACTTGTTTTTTAGCTCGGTTTTTGGTCTTTACATACTCCTGAGGGAAATATCACATCTTTTTACCTGTTAAATGTGGCGTTATATGCACCAGCTAGTAGCTAACGTTATCTACCTGCAGGGCAGGTAGCATACAGTGGGTTTTTAGAGCTTTTTTGTTGAAAACAGCTATGAAAGATGCTATGAGAGTGAACCAAAACAGTAAACTTGCTGTAAAGAAAACAAAAACAATGAGTGGAAATAAGTTCTGGTGTGCTGAGAGGAACTGCAGAATCAGGTTAGCTCCATTAGCTCCACTAAATTTATGCTCTTTACGTTTATTTTTTAATTTTAATATTAGTTGTACTTTTTGTGAATAATATTGGACAACGATAACATATAACTACAAGTCACTCATCAGGATAAGAAAATGGTCAACTTATAGCTTTGTGGACTTTCCTCCTGCCGGTTCTGCTGCCTGGCTGGTCGAGGTTTTCAAATGTAAACATCAGAGTAAACATCGAGGAAAAGGTGGAGGGGGCAAACACCAGCTGCGACCCCGACCACATAGAAAAGCAAGACCGTCTCTGCTTCCCTCTGTACATCCACCTCAACATAGGAGTGTTACGACCTTTTTAATGTCTAGGGGAACACAGGAAGTAACATAAGTGTAACAAGGAATATGAACATTTATTGACAGAAAAGTGATTAACAGATAAACCAACTAAAAATGGCACAATGGAAGCAAATAAGGGTGTCAGGGTCTCCAAGGCCAAAAGAATAAAGAAAAACCCACACTAACTAGAAAATAAGAACTCTTGCCTACAGAATTAACAGAAAAACAATACTAAGCTCCCTGCCTAGCTGCAAAACAGGAGAAAAGAGAAAGCAAAACAAAAGGCACAGAACCCCTACAAGACTAGTTCACAATGCACTTCTATCAACTCGTCAGGACCACGGATAAGGTAAACAGATGCTGTCAAAAACACAGGGTTCCAACATCAGCAAAAGCACCACAACAGCAGCTCAGTGGCCAAATGGCAAGCAGCACTCGTTCTGGGGGTTGATATACAGCTCTACTGCAGCTCCACTGACGATCACGACGTTCAGGTGTGTTATCCAGGCACTCAGAGAGGGGCGTGGCAAACCTGAAACACAGTGGAAAAACAGCTCTCTTCCAAAAAGAGGCCAGAGGAATGTCAGTGGACGTAACAGGAGGAAACACCAAGGTAAACGTGGAGGGATTAAACATCGACAGCGGTCCCGACCACATGGATCTTGCCAAACATCCTGCTAACCAATGTGCAGGCGTTGGATAATAAACTGGACGGCCTTTGTGCCTGCATCAGTTTCCAACAAGATATCAGGAGCTGTAATGTCCTTTGTTTCATCAAGACTGTGGCTAAGTCCTGGAATACCGGACAGCGTCATTCAACCATTGGGAGGACATTGTGTTCTTCATGCTGGTGATGGAGAAGCACGACGGCCACTGGCAGTTCTTCACCATGCGGCTCATCAGGACTTGCAAGCAGGCCGAGAACTTCGCCTACCGGGTGTAGGTCAACGGGCATCCGCGCTGCCTGACCTGGGAGGCCATGCCATGCTCCATCCACGAGGCCATCATGAACAGCGACTGCCTGGTGTTCTTTTTGTCCCCCTGCTGTGGTTGAGAAGAAGATACTGGATACACCAGGCCAGCACTGAGAAGCTCAGGAAGAGCTTCTACCCTCAGGCCACTAGGATCCTAAAGGAGGACACTGTCGAAGAATAAGATTATTTTTACTGGATCTAGTTTATGTTAATTGGTGGTATCTTATGTGTATACATGACACATTAATAAAATCTCCATTTTGATCATCACCACCTGAAAAGCGTATCCCGTTTCTGCTGGAACATATTCTGTCTTCCACACCATGTAGCCGAGAACCCTTCCTGGAACTGCTATTTTTCAGTGTGGTTGACATTATTGTTGTGTGTGACATTATCTTGTTGTGTGCCATTAAGCTCTCATAAGTTGATTTGTCAACACATTGTAATGTGCCAAGTATGAAAGCATGAAGCCTGGGAGGACATGTATGAGAATAATAGAGGGCCAAGGGGGACACTGACTCACTCGTCTATTAATTGCACTGACTGTTGTCTGCAGCCTGACATCATGAAAGAGAGAGCTGGTGCACAGCCAGCCAACAACATGCAAATAGTATGGTGCATTAGATTTGAAAAAAGGCACTAGATAAGATCCAGAGTAATGCTTACTCATGTGGGCGGGAACATATTTCCAGCAGGGCGGGCTGCCCTGGATACGTGCATGAGCGCAACAGCGTACGTGCACATGGGTATTAATGTTTATATTAAACAACTGACAGATGGACTACATTTTCTATAGTTAAATCTGCACAACTGAAAAGGAAAAATCTTAAACATACAGACTTCACATGCATGGGCGGATCACTTAGTGGTGTTTTACTCGACATGTTATTAATGACACGTCATGTTTCAGATACTATAGAATCAACAGCTGTCAGTACTTTTTCTGTGCAGAGAGTTTGTTTTTATCACCGTGCATGCACAAGGACACAGAGGATTCTATTTTTGTGAACCCGGCAGCGCGGCCAGATCGCAGTCAAGTGCACCCTGCCCGGTGCGTTGGGAGCCTGCCAAACTTGCTTTTGGTCATTTTGTGGCCAGGCTCCCTTGGCACACCTGTGGCACACTTAGGCACAGGGTGGGATCAGAAAGAAGACATTATCATATATATATCACATATATCACAGCGACACATCTACCTGTATTGTAATTAAAAATGTGGAGGCGACATTTTGGCTAGACTCCTTCAAAAAAGATGACACGTGCAGCCGTTACCCCAGTTACCCAGTGTTTTGGATGGAGACACCGCGTGCAGACTGGCAGGAATGGACGGTCCTGAGGGATCTATTAGTGGAGAGAGAAGTTTTAAATCATCTACAATTTTTCATGGAACTGTGTGAACTGTTTTAAATGTGTCTGTGTCCAACACGCCTGTTGGTCTGCAGTAGAAACTGATAATCAAAACCACATGAGCACAGAGGTCTCTGTGGTTATTTTACAACAGTCTGGTCTTGTTGCATAAATTTAACCAGTGGTCGTGTGTAATTGTGGCTAGACAGTGCGTAACATCACTCCAATTAGAGACTGCAGATGAAGCACATACCTGCTGCCTTTAAATGGCTGGAAAGAGAGTCACCAGAGTAAAGGAAAGGCCTTCTATGGAGGCAACTAACTGTCTTAGATGACAGAGCAAAGTTTTTTTTCTATGTGATTACATGTCAGTTGGTTGAAAAACACAGAATAAAAGTGGAAAGACAAACAAACATGAATATTAACATAAATTTGTGTGATTTCAGAGAAGTTTATATGGGTGTGTTTTCACCTGATAAAGTGACTAAAATATTATGTCGGCCTGCTCTGTGCAGGCGGGCAGCACGAGACACATCGCTAGATTGGCGTTGCCACGCCCTCTACCTCGCCCCTCCTCCCACTGTGGCGCACGGCGAGTTACCAAGTTACCAAACAGACGCAGGCGAGCAAATAAAGTGCCCTGCCTGGCACCAAAATAGAGCCCCGAGATTCTGTTTTAACAAAATAAGAAAACACTGGATTTTAGAGGATAAAAGCCACCAAGTAGTGTGACAAACAGTGTAAAGTCTGCATAAATGCGCCTGTGGGTGTACAGATGACATGCAGCCTCACTCTCACCACTGGATGCTGTGTCCTGCCTATTTTGTTGTTGGTTTTGAACAATTTTAAGGGGGAAAAAATGTGCTTTTTTCTGTTATTTTCTGATGCAATATTGGACAGTTATGTTGAGCAGCTCCTCTAAACGTTTAGCTGAGTCAGGATACTTCAAATTGACCATATTTGTCATATTTGAACCACAACAGAATAATGCATCCACAAGCACCCGAGCAGATTTTTATCAGAGATCATTTAACAAGGTAAAATGATATTTCCACTGTGTTTTACTCTGGTCAGCAGGTGGTCCCTACGCTCCCTGTACTTAGACAGCAGTAACACAGTAAATGCATCTTATGACTTATGACAGTTGTACTACGTCACACAGGAGATATCAAAGGATGATCTCTAAATGCTTCTATTAGCTTTTGATAGTACCAAACAAGACTACAGTAGTCACACAGGAGCCACTCTGTCAACGTGAAGTACTTTTGTGAAATTCACGCTGAATTTAATATATTATTCACTATTTACATAATTGATCAGATTGTCTGCAGGCTGTATTAATAGAAAGTGACAGTTCTTAAGATGAGAGGTTTAGCAGGGCGGCGTGGTGGGTTCAGGAAGCCGAGCAGCTGAGTCTGCGCTGATTTAATACGCCGTTTTTTTCCCCCCTGTGGCCCCAGAGTTGGATGGCGTCGAGACCATCGGAGGGTCTTAATGAGCAAATCGAGTTAGGTGAATCACCACCTGTACCCCATCAAACAAGATGATTTCAGAGTGAGTGAGCTCTGGCGTCGTTTGTCTTCCCCTTTGGTTTCCCCGGGATGACTGGGATTAAATGGGCCATATTTATCATCAGCGACAAATGTAAGGGATATACCTGTCACAGTGGGAGACACTTTCATAACGTCAAACCAAACAAATAATACACTTTAGCCTTGTTTGGACTGACAGTGATTCACATTTGCTGATTAATAATCCATGACAAAGAAAGTGGTTACACATATCATTGTTGCCACAAAAGCCCAATAAACCTGTAATAATGTCGTCTGTAACAGTTTATCATCCTTTCTTTCTTCATGTCATATTTCCTGACTGTCCAAAGGCTGTGGTCCATATTTGATTTTTTAAATGTACAGTCAAATCAAACTTTGCTTATCATTGCGGATATTTTTTTTTTTCCTTTACATTTTGCTGAGGGTAAAGAGACACAATAGCAGACATGCAAACACGGTCTGACAGCAGCGATGATACTGAACTGGTGTTAGCTGTTGGTGGAAGAGGGAGACCTTTGATGGCTAATTAGTGCAGGCAGCTGTCAGAACAGTAACGGCAGAGATTTGAAAGTTTTGATACTACGGTTATATTTATGCTTTCACAGCTCGCTTTGTTCTCTCAGGGATTATTGGGTTGCCGAGGACGGCGCTGGAGAGAAGGAGGACAGGAGAGGGGAACATCAGATTTCCTCTTCCCGCGCTGGATGTGACCACATTAATTATAGATCTTGGGAAGCAGCAGTTACGTTCATTCGGCATATTTTTAGAATATGAGAGGCTGATTCATTTCTTTAATCAAGACGACATGTGTCAGCTTGGTTCAGAAAAAAAGATACTGAAAGCTGCTTAAAGTTGTCAGACGGTGACATTTTGAGCAGGCTGAGGTGTGAAGCGTCTATTTGTGAATTCCTGCCTGAGGCTAAAGGTGCAGGTGAGGGCCTCACATACTGTACTGTGGGTTTGAAGTTGCTATGATATTTAACCATTTACAGTACAGTGTACAATCTGAAAACCTCTCCATTAGTCATGACCAGGGATGGAGAGACGTCTGAAGAAGTACTCTTACTTCAAATTCACTGTAGAGCAGATGTGATATCAAAAATGAGCATAACTTCTTTAAATGCAAATATGTTCTGCAGTAAAAGTGAGAGAAGTACAGAACATCCCCAGCACAGAAAGATGCAAGGTGGAAATCGTTGCACAGTGAGAAAGCTCAGGAAGATGTTCTCCTACCTGATCATTTTTTCATGAACTGGGTATTCTTAATGTCTTTTAATTATTCAGTCCTTCATATATAAAGCTGTATGGAGAAGTATCATCAGACACTAAGAAACTTTGGTTCATCAGATTACATCTGCTCTATCTGACATCTGACTGTCTTGAGATAATGAACATTTTCCACTCGATACTTTTGTGATTTGTGCACTTTAAAGGAGCAGTATGTAAGATTTAGTGGCATCTAGCAGTGTGGTTGTAGATTGCAACCAACTGAATACCCCTGCCCTCACCCCTCCATTCCCAAGCATGTAAGAGAAACTACGGTGGCCTTCAGGTTCATTAGCGCTCGCCGATTGTTTTTTCCTGTGCCGATATTAAGGCGATTTTAACTAACTTACTATCAGAGCTAAGATGTTATAAAAGTCTAAAAGATAAAAACTTCTAGAATCTGTGTCCTACTGTGCATTTAGAGATGTTTCTGTTGGTGCAGCATGTCCGCCCGCTGAGCCCTGTTTTGCTCTCACTCCATAAGAGTAGTTAACGTTATGGATATGATTTGGATTATGATATTAAAGATAAGATAATAATGTTAGACAGAACATGATGCTGTGATATCGTCGCACCAAGCACAGACACAGGACTTTTAAAAGGGAGCCGTTGTTTGAATAGAGGAGACATTGCTATTAAATAGATTTCTTTGATGTTTAAATATTTTAAATAAAATGTTCACACACTTATATAAATCACCTCATAACCTGGCGATCTCGAGTAACCACGACTGGACGATATGAAAACAGAAACGATCATCCAAACCTTCACCACCAAATTCAAGCTGCCACTTCAACTTTAAAATGCGAAAGGCTCTCTCTGGAGCCAGTTTGTCCGTTCTGGGCTAATGTAGAAACATGGCAGTGCTGGATACAACGCCGCCGCTCAGCCATTTTTTCCAGTGGCCACTCGTGGTATTGCAATGAACAACTCCCTTGCGGCCCAAAAAGTATTTTTCCCATAGACCATCATTGTAAAAGAGACGTCTGTAAAACTGTTGACAGGACACCTCCAGCTATAAATCCCAGCCGCGTACCCCAGAAGTAAAGTCCAGTTCTTATAATACATCCATGACCTGCTCCCTATGTAGATATGAAGAGCTCATTCTAAGCACAGCGAAAACACAACGATTCTCACTAATGAAAACATAATTATAAATATTATATTCCATTTCTGCCAGTAGATCCCCCGAAATCTCACACACTGCACCTTCCCACAAAAACAGCTTCCCAACTACCCGTAAGATCTCAGTCATTTTGGTTTGTTTTCAGCCCCCTTGTGCACACACGTCTCACTGATGAGGTTGCTCAGAAACCTGCCTATAAGCCCAGTAGTGTCACACTTCCTCAGCAGACCCTTCTGAAGTGGCTGATTTGAATAATCAGCAGGCGCATACGCAACTTTACAATTTGACTCTGCCATACTTACTCTAAAGACACTCACACTGCTGCAGTGACAACATTGTGTTCACTTTTTGTTTTCCTCTGTGTGTCAGCATCTTAAAGCAGTTATTTCAGTGATTTTAGAGCACTTGTGGCTGTCTGAGTGCTTCCAAGTGTTCCTGAGTGCTTCCGAGCACTGCCCTCTTTTATTTGGTGGAGTACTGAGACCTTTTTTTTCTTCTGTGGGGCCACCTCTGAGTAGGTTAAATACAGCATGGCTTTTCACAGAGGTGCAGGTTTGAACACACGCAGGGTTCCAATAAGGGAAGGGCCCTAAAGAAGCCTGGAATTAAAAGTAAAAAAAAATTCTGTATGTGCAGTTAAAAGAAAATGCATTATTAATGTTGTAATTACATTATTAAAGTTGGCTGAATAAATAATTTGACAGACTATTTGGAACCTCTTGGTTGCCCCCCCCGTGTAAGGAGCACATGGTGTAGTCCTAACCCCAACAGGTCCGGACAAGAGTACAATGACTGACTCCAAATGCAGTAATTGTGCTAATGCTGATTTGAGGAACCCCTCCAAAAGAGATATACGGCTACAAAAAAAGTAAAAGGAGGAGTGAGAAACAAAGCAATCTGACGGAAAAACATCCAGTGTCACAGATTTTCTTTTTTTTAGGTGTGGTTTACTCAGGTCATTACTAATTAGTCTAATAAAGATGCATGTGCTTAGTTGTTGATTCAGTTATTTGTACATGTGTATACGGTCATATTGACATTGATTTTAAATCTGACATCTGAAATCTGATAAGTTGACTCAAGTGATGTTACTTGGGTCAGCATTGGTTGGGGCTGAGGACGACAAGATGGAAAATGAAAAAAGTCAGGGGGTGTGGAGTTGGAATGAAGTGAGCTTACCAGACCTCTGCAGCCCGCTCCTCATCTCTGCTTGAGGCTAGCAGCTGTCCATCATGACCACATCATGAGTCATCAGTGTTATATGAGTGCAGTGCTAAATGAGTACTCTTTTAAGACGGTAAGAGGGCCCAGATTTTTGCACTATACCCCTGCTTGTCAGAGTCACTTTTCACACACTGACCAGTAGAAAAGCAGAATTCTAAATGCGTTATTTCAGCAGACATTTTAATTGATCTGTACTTTTAACTGTATTTCCATGTGGACTTCTGAAAGGATGAAATTATAAAAACAGAAACATAAAAGCATGGTTTTGAGTAGGTCAGCCAAATAAAACCTCTCAATGGAAAACACAGTCTCATTTTAGCTAGTAATGGGATAATAGTATGTAATAACTAAACAGCAGTTTTGTAAGCGAGAGAAGTCAGTCTCTAAAATGAGGCTTGAACTTCTGTCAGCACTGGAGGAATCCCAGCACATTATCTGACTGACTGTAGTAGTTTGTTCCATTCCCATGATATGGCAATTTACAGCTTAGTCAAATAAACTATGCAGTTACTCATTAGATAAACAAGCATCAAGCGTGTTTACTCTTAGAAACTGGTTGCTGGCAATGCCTGTCTATTCATAGCTTATCCATTAGATAGAGCTGTGTGACTAATGGATGAGCAACTTACCTGTCTTTTGTGGATGCGTTTTATGAGGCAGCACTGAGGGACTCTCCCATTCTCACATGGCGTTTCAGAAACGATGAGGCCATTAGGACTTGGCAGATAACATGATACATCCTAACTCTAATTTGTTTAGTCCAGGGATTAAATTAACTCATCTAAGAGCTCATTTGCAAAGGAGAAGATTAAGTCCTGCCCTCTCTCTGGTGTTTTCTGGTGTCACCTTGGGTGGAATTTCCTCTAAATGTGGTGCAAAATGATCAATACCCTGAGTAGTGTAAAATGGCAGGTGACATCCTCTGAAGGGGAGATGTGATAATGGATCCCACACCACGTCTGATACCAGCGGCATGTCACTAGCCTCTTCCTCCAATCTCTCCTGCGGTCGGCGCGAGGTGTATCATATCAGCTGATTGTTTTCAATGTGACTTTGATTGATATCAGATCCACGCTGTTGTCTAGTTCACAGACCAGAAGCTGGCTCCCAAGGGGTATCAGTTACCTGCGAGTCACCACATTACCTTTGCTACAACTATACTTTGATACATGTGATGGCACCAAAATACCCCACATCTGCTCCATCTGCCCATCCAGGATGTGTCATGTTCTGTAGATCAAAGGGAGTGAATAGAGTCACTCAACTTTGACAGATCAATACACCCCTCAGGAGTGTGTCCTACAGTATGACAGCTCAAGTATGAGCTATTTCTCTCTATCTCTATCATTCTTCCATTTTTTTATTTTTTCTCTATTTTCTTTACCACAAATGGGAGAAACTGGCTTTGCTGTGGTCTGCTTCAGTGATGGTTGCTTAAAGACTATGAGAGTAGAATATTTGAAAAGAGGGGCATACAGTTAATGGCCACAGGAAACTTGGAGTCCATCGCCGTTTACTGTGGAATAGAGCATGAGAGCGAAAAAGATACTGTACAAGATGATGTGTCTTTTTCGAGAAAAATCTGAAAAGTAATTTTGCAACTCGGTGTAAAGATGCCTTCCGACAACGAGCACTTACTGCTGCATTTGCTGCCCATAGACGTTGACGCTCTGCATTGTGAATGAGTGGCAGCATGGTGCCGATTACCAGCTGTGTCTATGCAGAGCCACCTTTTACCATATTGCTTTCTCAGCCAAATATCCCCACATTCAATGCCAACTTTCAAGGAAGCAGTGTGCCCTGTATAGCAAGCAGAATGTAAGGACGTGGAGGTCAGGGTCATGGGTGGGCATCTAGTGAGTCCCACTTTGATGTATTAAACTGAAGTTCGTGTTCTGTCATGGGCCTTTTCGTTAAAGTTATAATCTCAAAGATTTTCATTTCATTGTCTTTCACGGCACCTACGACAATAATCGGTAGTTGCAGGTGTGATTTTGGACCTCATTTCGGTTTCAGTTTCAAGTTTCATCGTCTGTAGTCATCGACCTTTTCTTTGTTTGTTCGGCCATAATAACCGTTTACTCACAACGCTAGCAGACCACGGAAAAAACAATACACTGTTTCACACACAGGTGAGTTGAAGAACGAGTCTGTTGCGTTAAAAGCGTAACTGTGCGCCGTTTGTGATTTTTCAGGGAAAGTCGCTGCTGACACCCTGGTTGTAATACTGCAAATGCTGGAGGCTTTCATCAGTGGGTCATAGGCTCAGTCACCATTGTGTTGCATCACAATGGTGATAGATAGTGACTTAACAGACATTTATTTAAATGAAAATCTTCGAGATTATATCTTTAACTTTTAATACTAACCTTAACAAAGTGTTTAGTTGCCTAAAATAATATTCAATGGAAAAGAAAAAAAGAAAGAAAAAATGGTCATTGAACTTAATCCAGGGTTTTTCTGTAGAACCCTGTCTCCTAGAAATTAAGTTTATATCGTACTTAATTGTTTTCCCAGTTACGTTGTGGTGACAAATGTTGTTCAGAGGCAACATCTTTTGAGTGTATTAAGCACTCCATTTATAGCTTGAGTCGATTCCGTCGGCTTTACGTTCCCTTCAAAACATATTTGCTGTTGCAAATTAGTTGTATATAAATGTAATTTCTAAGAGACAGGGTTGTGCTGAATCATCCAATAGCCCTGTTCTACACAGGGCTGTCTTTCCACCTATTCCTATATCAACATGTAATATGTGCCAGGGTGTAACCTGCCTCTTTAGATATACTAATATTATGTTGACACACCTTTTTTATTGATATATCTGTACATTTGTGCAATATAATTAATTCAGTTTGCTTGCTGAGCTGAAGCGGGGGCATACGTCCTGGTAGTTGCATATAGATTTGGGACACAGTACCAGCAATAAACCTATTCGCGACTACAAGGACAAACAGCTGACTTAGCTAACTCAGAATGCTGGACAATCATATGAGCTTCAGCTGAATTCAGCCATGGTTCCCATGGTTGCATTGGTCATGTGTCGGGCAGTGAGCAAGCTGGAAAAGTTTGACAGTTGTCAACTAAGGTAGCAGCAGCAGCAAATAGGCATTTACATACACAGTCACCCTTCTCATTGACTCAATGGTAGGGTTGAAAACAATCGAACTGATTCAAGATGCTCGTAGGTTAAATCTTTTAAATTAGGTTTTCCATTTTTTTCCTTTTCCATTTAGGAGAAGTAGCTGATGGTTAGAAGGAAGAAAATCATGAAAGCATAATGTAAATCAAAGAAGGCATCCATCCATCGATAGCTTCCTTCCCATTTTGTTGACTCTGACATCTATTTCCTAATTTTTAGTGAAAAATGAAATTAGATTCGATTTTTAAAATAGTCCAGTGCTTATTAATAATGCTTTCTTTAACATATGCAGTACAGTAGCTTCAGTAATCCATTTTGACCAAAGCTGAGTCGATGGTGAGTGGAGGTGGAGAAGCAGGGCTAAGAGTCTCTCTCCGTTACAGTGACTCAATGCCACTGGGTCACCACATTAAAGAGGCTACCTGGATATTTTGTGCTGCTCAGCAAAGTTCACATTTTGACACACATTGTTTGGTGTTAAGTTTGGCCCATATTTGGATGTTAGTTAGTCTTGGTTAGTCTGGACTGTAACTGTAAATGGCTATAAACAAACTGCACTTCTGCAGCACTTTTCTACCTTGACGGACAAAGCGCTTTACAATTTGCCTCTCATTCACCCTTTCACACACACACACACACACACACACAGCGGCCCATCGTTCACATTCAGATATCTGGCTGGTGGTCTTTAAGGACAGAGATGGATGGATTCCGCAAAGAAGGACTGTTTAGATAGTGTAAAGACAATGAAAGCACCGTGCATGGATCGGTGCACTGAAGAGGCAGACTTATTATAAACAGGTTATACAGAAATCTTCACACCATATTGCTTTGTAAATATCAACAATCTAGCTCCTTATACCTACAAGCTACTTAAACCAATTAGGCAACCACAGCATCACAACTGCTGTTCATTAACAATTGTGCAAAACATGCCACAACATGTCTCTGTACTGTTGTTATGCACTGTATGCAAAAAGGCCATTGATTATACAATCATATGATTCATGGGTTATATATATAATTGTCGCAATGCTGCCTGCTGATGTATTCTTGTCTTGTCAACTGAACTCCATGTCCCCACATTGCATCAGTCTTACTGTAGACGAGTGTGCACAAGCGGCAAATCAGCCTAATACTATTCAGCTATCTAGAGGCAATCACAAAATGAGCATGCTGACCAAGCCAATATATTATTACCAACCCCATTTGGGTTCTTTTCATAAATATAGAAATAGATGTTTTTCTGGGGGAAAATGTAAAGGGGGAATGAAGTAACTCAGGTATTAGGGTGCACAGATATCTCTGCATGTATAAATGAACAACCATGGTCAACAAAAACATGCTGTGATTCCTATCAACAGAAAATGCAGGCAATTTGTGTAGAGGCAGCCTTTTTTTTGTCAGCTCTATTTGCTAGATTTCCATACCCCCGCCCCTGCTGTTCCTGCAGCCCCCTCTCACACCGGCCGGCAGGAAATAGGCATTCAGTGCTTTCTAGATGACTTCCTGAAAGAAATGAATCTCTCACAGAAAATGAGAACAATGAATAATGAAACGCTGGATGGGATGTGCCTGACCCATGCTATTCATACAACCTGCGCCATCGCAGAGAGCCATGTATGAAATTGAAGGTTGTGATCACAGGGCTGGAAAGAGCCATGGGTAGGGCCATTAGAGTGAGGGGAAACAAATAGGTTTTCTTGGTGCACATATAATCATTTGATTTAGGCTTGGTGCAGACCAGAGCGCTTTAGTCAGGATAAATCTTGCATTTTGTAACTGTAAGACAGATTATATATTTTTCCTTCATTCATAACATCTTGCATTTCTTCTGGGAACAGTGGAATTTTCAATCACTGCCATTTGACAGCTATTTCGGGCTGCGTAGAATTGAGAAATTGATATAAAACTTTACCCCGCCCGCACAGTATATGCCTTGAGTGCAACTGAACGCAAAGTTCCTCAGGGAGGAATAATACAGTCAGAGCTGAACAGACCATTTCCACTGTGCGCAGCCACTTTACGGCAGGAAAAGTGTCTTAACAACATCATAACCCCACAGAGAAAATAATCCACCAATGACAGAAAATACAGCTGTGTAGCGCAGGAAGAATGCCAGGGCCAGGAGGTATTCAGGGTTTTGAAAGCCTGCTTCTCTGCTTCACATTAGCCTCAGCAGGACGGCCAAGAAAAAAAAGGCAAAAAAAAAAAATTTGTAAAAAATGCTTGCGCCATTTTAAAAAACGAGTCCGACCGCAGCCCTCCAGCTACCGCTGCAATCCTGACAAGAAGGAGTCAGCCTGAGCACTTACAAATCTTTCTAATCCCTTTCAACATAGAGCAGCATTTGCCAGACCCCTGCTCCTCCAGGGTCTTAGAGGGAGAGAGAGAGAGTGTGTGTGTCTGTGTGAGTGTGTGTGCATAGGTCTGTCAGTTAGGGTAAGTTAGGATGTGCGAAGGACTTTTGAGAGTCACTAGGAGGAGAGACGAAGCACAGCGGCTGCTCAGTATGAAACTCCACACTGTGCTGTAGAGCTATCATTTACCCTTTGGGTGTCTGGGTGGCTTACTGCCTGTGTGTTACCAAAGGCTGTGAACTGCAAGATCAAGTAATTACTGAACACTGTCGAGGCTCCTGAGCGTGTGTTTCATGTCACACATTTTCATTGAAGTGAATGACTTCAGTGTTCATTTGGCTGTGTATAATCATATTGAACGTAGTGGCAGGGGTGCCTATCTGACACCCAGCGCCGACTGCTGTGTTTCGGGTCACTGAGCGCTGTTTACGAATCATTGATTTTGTTGTACAACAGCGAAAGACACAAGGCAAGGCTTCGCCTCATCACGGACAGCCCCAGTGAGGCGCCAACAAACAGAGGGGGGCCACCGTGAAGTGTCACAGCAGCCCAATTATGTTTTTGTAATAAGCCAGTGATGCCAGGCCAGTTGCAGGGCACCCGGGGGACCTTCAGCGCTCGCTAATTCTACCGGAGTCGCCAATTCCAATCTAATTCACCGCGTCATTTTCATCTTCGAAATGTTGGAATGGGTAATCAGATGATTGATTGAAGGGAACTGCTGTTCTGACAGAATACTGACATGGACACAGCTGGCTGCCTGTCAGAGGGGATGGCTGAATGATATATGAGTATCGTCGCTCAAAACAAAGCAAAAACCGCCCCTTTTTTGCAAGGTGATACTGTAACCCTCACTAGTATCTGTGTTCGCTTATTACCCAAGCATGTGAAGCATGTCCAAAGACCTTTTTGCCTTGCAACTGTTGATCGCATCCACACATTTGTGCTTTTGCTCCTCTGAAAAGACCTCTATGGTGAGGTTAAAGGATAAGACCTGCCTCTGCTACTCAGCAAGCACCCAGCAATCTCAAATTATGAATTACTTCATGCATTATCAGAGTCCAGCTACTTACCAGATGCCTTCAGTGATAAAACACTGGAGATCTTAATTTCAGTTTGCCAGAGACTGAACCACCTCCGAATCAAATCACCATCTATTTCCTCCCTTATTTAAATGAAAGCTGTGGCTACAGCGCAGCAGAGTAATATTGAAATGCAAGAATACTCCCACACATGCAATCTCATAGCTCATTTTAAGTGCAGACACAATCATTAGAGGGAGAAAACACAATAGAGCTACACTCCATTAAAGGTTAGCACTGTAGCTGATGTTGGATGATAATAAAAGATAGTGTGTTCTAATTAAAGTTAGAAATGCTAAAAATATTATGCCCCCCTTGCAATACAGTATAATACAACAACACACATACTATGGCTGCAAAACACAAAAACTGCACATTGTAAGCTTCATAAATGTATTTAGTGTGGAGCTTTTTGTGCTGGGTTGCATTACTTCGTGTCCACCCCCTCTGTAAAATGTTTAAAAATGAGAGAATCTTAAACCCATCAGATACTACTCCTATGATCTGACTGATGCAGAGGAAAAGTGGTATTGATTGATTAGAGTCTCTTTATCGTGTCTATTGATTGGATTTCGGTGTGCCGTGGATTACAGCCACACGTCTTGCTGCTTCAGGTAATGAAATATGAGGATCTATCGAATAGGAAAAATAAATGCTTTTGAAAATATTGCTTTACAAAGCTAAATTGACGGGCTTCTGAAACGATCATTATTTATGGGGGGGGACAAAGCTGGAGAAGATGACATGGCTCATCCCGTTCAGCATTTTTCATGCAACAAGATACTACACAATGGCTAGGCAGTCTGCACCTAAAAGACTGGGCGAAGAGAAAAAGTGCACACGGCAATATGCGTAAAGAAAGCTGGATCAATAACCAATCTAGGGAGCAGAGAGGGTCTGCATGGGGAGGTTATCATATACAGTACTGTACCTCAGCGCATATAATGGAGGACTCCTCGGGTCAGCTTTAAGATACAGTGTGGGTTTTAGTGATAGTATACATAGTGGAAAGGGTTTTTTTATTGCTCGCACAAGAGAACCCTCATAGAGCTTCATTACACCTGTAGCCACAACACACACGCAACTTGACAGCTCATATTGCATTTGAGTAGCTTTAAAATCAACGAGATCTCTGAAAAAATACATGAAAAATGATGCAGTAGATTTTTTGACAACAACACAATATAGATTACCTACTTAATTCTGTTAGGTAACAAAAAACTTTTTTTCTGAAGTAACGTGCATTATTTGCTTACTTTTTCATTTTCGGCTG
This sequence comes from Oplegnathus fasciatus, assembly GCA_003416845.1. Lineage (NCBI taxonomy): Eukaryota > Metazoa > Chordata > Actinopteri > Centrarchiformes > Oplegnathidae > Oplegnathus > Oplegnathus fasciatus. Next base: position 1,067,172 of record NTHP01000076.1, on the reverse strand, counting down.
TTTACTTCCCGTATTCCAACAAGGCCAGGTATCTGATAGGGTTTAGTAACTTAATGGTGACCTTAAAGGGATAGTTTGGCTTTTCTGAAGTGAAGTTATATGAGGTACTTATCCATAGTCAGTGTTTGGAGTTTGGAGAAGCAGCCTGGAGTACCGGCATGGAAGCTAAGCAATGTACTGCTGTGGGCAGGGACAGCAGTAAAAACGTATTTTAGCCACCTAAAAAAGGCCCGCCAAAAAAAAGCAAGTTTAAGTGTACGCTCTATTCAGAACATTTTCAAAGTTTTACCTTGCCGTCAGACAGCCCTTTCCTTTGGCACTACATTTTCTCAACCGTAGAACTTATTGTTATGCCGCAGATCAGCTGATTGGGTCAGCAGTTTATGGAAGAGACAACACATACAAGAAAATAAAAATAAGTTATTGTGACAGCAACGATGAATGCCGTTCACTGTAGAGACAAGAGGATACATTTATGAGTGTACAAAAGACAAACTTTCGCAGATGGAGACTGAACAGAATTAATGCGTAGGAATACGTAAGTTCTACGGTTGAGAAGTAGTAGTGCCAAAGGAAAGGGCTGTCTGACGGCAAGGTAAAGTGGTGAAAATGTTCTAAATATAGTGTACACTTAAAATGATATTGATTTTTTTAAGTGGGCCTTTTTTTAGGTGGCTAAAATACGTTTTTCCTGCTGGCCCCATCTACAGCAGTACATGGCTTGGCTTCTGTGCCGGTACTCCGGCTGATTCTCCAAACTGGGAGCTTGCTGACCACCATTAAGATACTGACTACGGATAAGTACCTCATACAACCCCGCTTCAAAACAGCAGAACTATCCCTTTAACATGTTTTAAATTCTTTAATCGACATTTTAAATTTGTCATATTACTAAAATAGTCCTTTATTAAAGGAATAGCTTGATATTTTGTGAAACATTCATTTTCTAGTTAAGATTTAGTTATTTTTGTTATTTCTTTGTTGTTATTGTTGTTATTGTTATGTCTGAATGACAACATGGTCTTCATCAAGCCACAGTATATATAGAGCACCCAATTGTACAGCTTTATACTGCCAGTCTAAAACAAACAAACAACAACAAAAAGACGATGTGGTAGTAAATTCCTTATACCACATCCCATAAAATGAGAAAATATGAGCGAGAAATAAGTCAAATCGGAAATGCCCTAGATCTGATTGCTCTGTTTCTGTTGAAGCAGGCTGGTTGAAAACATTTGCACATTTGCAAATGAATGCAAAGCTTGAATTAGTCATGCAGAGCTGAACACTGCGATGTTAGCTGATGACCCACATTAATGGAGTCTCTGACAGTGTGGTCTGGTTATTAGAAACTGGGTTTGCGAATCAGAAATCACAGAACCCATTATGATACTGTACTACTTGGGCTGATCAATGAGTAAGCCCAGCCACTGTCTGTGCTCGTTATTTACCTGATTGTTGTTTATCCCTGCGTGTCATAACAGCATTCATAGTACGCAGCTCCTCATCATATCTAAATGGCTTGCAAAATTTAAGTAGGAGGTAGAGGCAAAAGTGTTTGTCAAGCACTGTTCATTCCGAAGGGGAAATAAATGCAGTAATTTTACATTTTGGGCATCTGCAAACTAGATAAAAAGAACTACAGCAGTGAAAATATCTTCATTTTCACCTCATAAGAGTACTGATTTGTTTCTCGTACAGTTGGGAGAAAAGAATGAGAAAGAAAGGATGTAACTAAGAGGGTGTAAGTCACAGGATGTCACAGTTAGATGGTGTGTGGCTACCAGGATGGCCCGACATGTAGGTGTTTAATTCATGATCCATTACTGCGGTTTTTCTCGGTTGCTTCTTTTCATTTTCAGCTCTTGACCTACATTTCTCAACCTTATCACTAGAAAATTCATGTCAAATGTTCAATGCAAAAGTTTTTTTGCATTCAACATCAACATCTTCAAATGTTTGTTTCCTACAACATCTGCACATGGCAACTACAGTATGGTTAAGGTTGGACTCACGGTCCCCAGAGGATGAGTCCTTTTTTTGGTGACCCGTCTGACCTTCATCTTGTGCCACCAACAGGTCATAATTTCTACTTGTACATTGAGATATATCAGAATCTCAAGGTGAGATTTGTCATCCCTACTCCCCAGAAGATGAACCCTTTTCTTTTTGGACTCTCTCTGAGCTTTCCTCTAGCACCACCCTCAGACCTACAGTAAATGTCTACTTGCACACAAGAGACAGTATTTAATGATCGAACAGGCCATTAAATGTTCATGTTTTCAAGGGGATAAACCTTTTGAATTTTCTAACCACTGGACTATCCTATAGAATATATAAAGATTATAATTAATATATAAATGTACATTTTAGTACCACTAATAGTAATGCTCAAAGGATACATACGTATATATAGATACATTTTAAGCCCGTCTAACCTGTTCATATTGAGAGGTGTAATGAACACCACATTTGTAGGTGGACTTAAGACTTTTAGATTTGTTGTAGCTTTGTTTCATCCCATAAGTACATCCTTGGGGTAATGTACATTAATTGAGAATTGCATTCTTTATATAACAAATATCAGAAAATGCTTTCTTCTGAAAGATGTAATTCAAAATGATTGCTGTGATGCCTACTGGTATTCACTGACTGATCCACAAAATTACAGTTTACCCCCTTGTTTTTATTTACCCAAGCCCCAAAAATGATAGAAGAACTCAGTGAACATGAACAGCTCAGGCGTGGTTTTGCTCCAGCGTGGCGGTAACCCCTCACAGAGTCCAGCTGTATTTCTGGTTCTGGTTTAACAAAAATCTCAGCAGGCTGGCTCCTAAAACAGAGGGGAATCTCTGCAGGAGCAACATGATGAGCATGACCGCAAATGCAATTTCAGTCTCAAATTTAGCTGCTTCAAACAGCTCGCTCCGCCAGAATTGCAGGGAGTTTCAGAACTGCTCTTTATCACCTTATTTCTGTTTATCCCTGTGTGCCATGTAAACTGACAATGACATTTGATTGAAAATGACATATAACCACCCCTCACAGTCACTCAACTTAGATATGATATTCATTTGAAGAATATTATAGGATACTCTGCCCATAGGATGTCTTTAACCTGACTTTCTTCATGGATAAAGCCTGTGATACTGTATTTTTTTTTATACTAACAAATCCCACGAAAAGACCAAAACCAACAGTAAATGAATCTAACTAACAAATATTGTCGGTGTATCCAAAGTCTGATTTATCGTATTCCTCTGCACCACAGAGCTCCATTGTTCACTCCTGTTTGAGTATGTTTACTAAAAAAGTGCCCACCTGTTTTAGGAAATTATTGAGCCTTTTTAGCAATGCTAGCGCTGTAGCTCTAGGGATGTCAGGTCTGTCAGACTCTGATATCTTTATTCGATGGATTGCCATATAATTTGGTTCAGACATTCATGTCCCCCTCAGGACAAACTGTAATAACTTTGGTGATCTCCTGACTTTTCATCTAGTGCAATCATCAGGTCAAAATTTTAATTTGTTGTAGGTTGATGACCAAATACCTGCAAAACTAATAACATTCCCATCTGCCTCAGCTATTCTTTCTGTCGCCGTAAAGGGGGGAGGGGCTAGGATAATTCCAAGGGCCCCAGGCTGACAGGGGCCCTCAAAAATACTACATGAACACAGAACATTACTGACCTGGAGAAATTATTTAGGGCCCCTAATTTAATATTTTAGCCTCATGGAATTTCAGAAATAAATTGATGGTGTATTTGTCCATTCCTTTTTGCTACAATCATCCAGGTAGCCTGCCATATCGCACCCCTCAGTACAAACATTGAATGGTTCAGTCCTACCTGGCTGCGCTCTCGAGGCAGGAATGGGGGAAGCTAGCTAACTAACAGCCTGTCTCGGCCTGTGTGTAGAGCGCCGCCCGGCTCTATCTGTACAGAATCAAACTCTAAACCACAACCAGGGTGTCAGAAACAGATCAAAGGGCGACAATTTGTTACCCAATTTTTCTCCAAGAAAGGCAAGTGCCCATGTAGTGCCACAGCCACGTTAGCATTTTGTTAACAATAGTCCTACCCAACTCTCAGCTGAAGGAGAAGAAGGTGAGCAGTAGTAGCTAGTTTTACCCAGAGCAATCCATGGAGCTGATGATGGAATATGCCAGTCATTGGGGTAAAAGTTAAACCCTCCTCTACTTCTCCCAGAGCAGAGATCATTCAAAATAAATAACTAATTATTACCACGAAATAATAATAATAATAATAACAATAATAATAATAATAATAATAATAATAATAAGGTATTTAAGGTAGCACTTTTCATTTTAACCTCAAGTGAGATTTTCCCTGACTGGATAACACATCTCTGTCAATACATATTTTTTTGTTTGTCATTATAACATCAGTGAAGCATCTTTATTCTCATTTAACATTATGTTGCAACATTGTGTTGCTAAAATGACTGGTAACTTGAAATTATGGGAACAACACGTAGAGAAAAGACACATTAGGCATATATGCCTTATTATTTGTGCTTACAGAGTTCAGGCCCATCATTCTCAAACCAGTCCAGTTTAATGTTGGGTAACAATAAATAAAGTCACATTTATGTTGAAGAAAAAGGTGACAACTATGTTCAATTTGTTGAAAATGTTAAGATGTTTTAATGTAGAGAGTGGGGTGTTTATATACTGTACAGTAGTCCTAATTGCAGCGTTTTTATTTCATATTATTAAAATCAGATGTAAATACCACACTATAATCTATACTCCATCTCACTGCAGATTCAATTTTCCTCTTAGTCGTTTTACACTAGGTACATGGAAAGACACTGCTAAAGTAGTGCAGCTTTTGTTGGTTATAATATCAGTGATGCATCTTAATTCTCATTTAATTTAATCGTTAATCGTATTACACAGCATTGCTCAATGCCGAGAGTACGTATGAGGTAATTAACATCGGACTACAGCAGAGATTCCAGCCTGCGAAGATAAATGTATTATTAATATTCGGGGTCGTCAAATGAGTTATGCAGGTGTGGTTGGTTACAGCAATGTAGCCGACATTGGTGATCTATGGGGGCCCAGTATTATATTCTTTCATGAGTTCCAAAATCTCTGGTGGCACCGCGGCATACAAACAATTGTTTTACCATTTGTTGAAAATTCAGGGATGAGATTATTTTTTGCACGAGTGTGGAGTACTGACAGTCAGTCTACAAAGTTCTGGTAGTATTCTTAGTCAGGAAATAAATGAATCCAAGTACAACTGGTGGAAAGTATCTGGTACCTATCACCATAAATTCTCAATTTGAGAATCCAGCTATCCCTGTCGAAAAAGGGCATGACATAAATCAGGAATAAGACACAAAGACAATGTGATTTTTAATTTGTTTTATGGACACCTAATTACTTTTACATATAACACTGTAGTTCTTTGCCCACCCATAATCTCACTAGCTCTGATCAAAATAAAAATAATATCGTAAACATTAGAAATAACAAAAACTGAACACAATGAGGAATTAAAATACTTTTGTCATTCATCAGATGAGATTGACCTCAAAAACAAGACTTATCAGGTGCTATATAAATAAGCTGCTTAAAGGAATGTAACACAGCAGCCAAAATAACTCACTTAGTTAATTAAAACTGGTAAAAGATCAATAAAGCTCCTGGTCCCTCTCTCCTAATTCTCCTGTATTAATTAAAGATACTCACTTTGAAGACTGTTTTTTTCTCTTCTGTATCTAGTTAATTAAAAACTTTGAAACAGTAAGTAGATGAACGAAACAACAGCAGATCAAATTAAGCCACAGGATCTTAATCAGAATTGCAACAGTGAGTCATTTTGTACTGAATTGACTAAAAATCAATATCATGGTATCATCATCAACTGAATCTGCCAGTTAAGTCCTGCGAGGTTGTGGCATTAGCAGTGGATTTCAGTTTTTGACCAATCTGGTTTCACAGTCAGAATTTAAATGACATGTTGGGTGGTCTGGGATGAAGCAGCGCTGCCCTGAAATTGTTCCACAGTGGCCTGAAGCACAGGAATATGAGGCAAATGGCTTTCATTGCATCATAACCTTGACCGCAGCGGCTGCTCTGCTTTGAGCTTTGGCCATTGATGCACTCGAGGGCCACTTTGTGCCAGTATTACCCCTCCATGTCGTCCTGCCATCACAGCGCAGCAAGCCCAGTGGCAAAAAATAATAAAATGAAATGTCAAATCAAAGAGAGGACAGAGAATGGTCTTTACCACAGGGCTTAAATTTTTGAGTGAAATGGAAAAGTGTATTTACTGCGGCTATTCTCTGTATTGGGTGGATATACTGCAAATTGAGTCAATGAAATATGGAATGAGCTAAATTCTTACTCAGCTTCTGAATAGGATCTTCATCCTGTGACAAAAATCATGATGTTTACTGCTGATGTGCTACTGTATATAAAGAATTGTAACATATTTAAAGAACATATACATTCATTTTGAGACAGTAGCTTCATTACTATAAGCAAATGAGACTCAGTATCAACCAGCATTTATACTTAATTTCAAAATCTGTGACAGACTGATAACTCATTTATTTAAAAAATATACTTCTAAGTATTTAAATGTAATGTTAAGGTTTTTTCAGACACAGAATGCACCTTTGTTCTTTCACACTCTAATCTTCATACCAATGAACAGATTGTAATACCCCAAGAAGTCGACACCACAGGCTTCCCCCTTCTGTCTATTTTTAAATATACTGCAACATTCAGTATTGGAATAAGTATTACTAATATTCCATCCGTCCATCCATTGTCAAAATTTCTTTGCTGGGTCACAGGGAGCTGGAGCCTGCATTGGGTAGGAGGCAGTGGACACCACTGACAGGTAGCTAGTCTGTGACAGGGCGAAGACACATATAGACAGACAAACATGTTCACACCAACGAACCACTGTGCCACCATAGTATCAGAAAGTTAGAAAAAGAACCGCCCAATTTGAAACGTTATATTAAAGCCCCTCTGTGAAGATTTTTTTATGTGATTACAGCATCTTTGAAATGCTTCAGATGTTTTTGTTTGTAGAAAAATGAGACAATCCTGGTGAAAATTGATGCGGTCTATGTGCTGTCTTAAGCCTATTCAACTTGCCAGATTGGTTTGATGGGGAGGTCGGCCCCAGCGTCTTTTTTCACACTACCATTAGGAGTTGCCAAAGTCAGGAATAAATGTATTTCCCTTTTGATTGTGCTAATTTAATAATAGCATTTATGGTTCAGCAATTGTTTTCAAAATTCCACTAAAGGTAGAGTTTTTGACCTCTAGTAGTGTTATGTTTTTAAGAGTGGGTCCCCGTTTTGTTCATATCACGTGGACATGCACAAGGACAATACCCATTCTTGTTGACTGTTTCAAACTATTCTGCTGTTTGACGGTTGATACATTGGTATGTAATTCACCAAGAAACATAGCAATGTGTCAGCAAAGGCAGGGAAGAAGAAGACTCCTAGCTAGCAAACATGGATGTAAACAACATAGAGTTTACAATAATTGAGTCTGCAAATGTTTTAGAAAGAAGGGAATGTTTGTTAATCCTCAAGGATACACACAATTCATTTTGGTGAGTAAAACTGAATGTAAACATATTTTTTTTGTTTACAATAAAACTCCACAGGGCACCTTTAACTCCAGTAGGGTTCTCCATCACCTCTAGTAGTTTTTCCCTTGTAATATTAACCATAAACCACAGAGACTCAGCAGGTTGCCACCAATCACAAAATAACCACTTTACATGGTTTGCAGTGGTTACCATGGATACCAGTATCATATTACTCGTATGTAGCCTATACAATAATCTTCTGACTTTGCTGCTACTATTCACACCACTATGTCACTTTGCCCGAGACAGTATTGTACTCAGTTAATGTACTACAGTAGTTCAGTCAGGACCACTATAGTCAAAAAGATTCTATTTTCATTTTATATTTGGCAGTATGGCTCTGTTCTGGGACGTCCCCGCCCTTCCACGTGCATACATGGAAAGCCTAAGGCAGGGAGAGCAGCAGCAAAAGACCCCCCCATAGGGTACAGAACAGAGCAGGCATCAGTGACAACAGAATGACATTGATTAAGTCAGACACAGATCAGAAAGGAGGAGCTGGGGTGGAGGTGGGTTGCAAAGCAGCTTGCAGAGGAAGCAGAAAGAATAGGCAGGCTAGCACAACTTAAATAAGGCATCCCCCTTGCCATTTGCCAATTGGATGCGTAGCGGTGAATCAGCTGATTGAGCCGTCAGCTGATGAGGGCTGGCTTTGAGATCAGCTGTAGCCGGGATTATGAGCTGAGCTTGACTTCGTGGCCTGCCTGAACTAACGCTATGCTCAATTTGTGGGTGCTGTATGTTCACTGCTATTGCCTCTATGTTTGAGTATTGAGTTAATTGCTCTTGTATAGTTTATATTTTATTCTATTCTTATTTCTTTAATATACTTATAATTTATCTTTTCTTTTATTTTAGTTTAAGTTTCTATTTATCTGTACTTATATCTGTCTTTGTGCTGCTGAAACACCTGAATTTCCCCTCCAGGGATCAATAAAGAATTATCATATCTTATCATCGCAACATTGCATAACTATACAGACAAGAGGTGAATCAGAACTGGGGGACAATAGGCCAATTATGTTAAAGGAATCTGTTGTGGCACTGGGCACCCTGGCCACCCTTCTGGCTCCACCACTGGACAAAGTAATTATTGAGTCAGTGGTATTGATGAACAACGTACCCACTGTCAACAGTGTTATGGTCATTTTGTGCAATCAAGGAATAAAACACTAAAGATTCTATCTTTAAAAAAAAAGTACAAAAATCACTGTGAATTTAAAGGCACCTTGTGAGAGAAATGTTACATTCATTACAACATGATGCAAAAACCTTGTATTGTGAGACAGATTTCCCTCCCCATGCCCACAGAGACATGATGCATGTTGGTGCACCTCACCCTCTTTGCTCATGCAGCGATATTATCAACACTCCATGGATCAAGCAGTTGTGGCAGCCTCCTGAGAGTCCAGATGCTGCAGGGAGGACCTCTGTTGACCTCACAGCAGACCTGGGATCAGTGTACTGTGGGCCCGCAATGATCATCCTAGGGCCCTTTTAGATGAGGTGTGCATAATGGGGAGGTTTCTCTCACTGAAGGATGAATCAATGTGGCATGAAGAAGAGAATTTCCACCCCATTTCCCCCCCTGATTACCCCACCACATACAGCTCCTTAATAGCTTGTTGTGTGTCATAAATCTCTTTTTACCACCATAGCATCACAGATGTATTACAGTGTATGCCTTACATATTAAACCAAAGGTGTCATTGGGATTTGGTGCTGGTAGCATGTTGAGACGGTACTGTCAGGTAACATGTTTCATTTGTCGGGTTGTCAGGAATGTCTTCGCCAGCACACAGAGCCATGATGTGCAACCAGCCTGCTTTACTTCAAACAGCTCTCTGGTTTATAATAAAGCTGTCCCTCTATGGGGTGAAGAGAGGGATGCTGGTGCTTTCACCTCACAGATGGGACTGCAGTGGATGTTCAAGGCCCACTGGCAATACACACAGCACAAACTGTGGGTGTGCAGGACCTCAGGGGTCACTGGGATCTGCTGTCACAGTGATCAGGTACCAGTCAGTGCCTGAACCGGTAAAATATTGTTTCAAATGGAATTAACCTGATTTACCTTTTAATCTAGATTTACAATATAGAAGTGCACACAATAAACAACAGAAATAGACTAAACATATATATATATATATATATATATATGTATATATGTGTGTGTGTGTGTGTGTGTGTGTGTGTATATATATATATATATATATATACATACAGCAATTGCACAGTGTATGGCCACTTGGAGGCTATACAACAAGCTCGAAACACAATATTGACATATTATCACCTTATAATGTCTTTATGGTTATCATGTTAGCTAACTGTTGCCTATTTACGCATTCAGCAGTTTTGGGAGCAGCATTAACTTTTATTTGAAGTCATGTTTCTGACCACCTGACAAATGTAAATTCAATATTCACTCTCCTTTTAGCTCTGTTTTGTTCTCTTCCAACTCCTGAGAAATATTTAGCTCTTTAGCAGCTAAATACTCCGCTACTGTATGTTCACTAGCTATTCTCTAATTACAGTGGGCAGGGTTGGGAACGTTACTTTAAAAATGTAATCTGATACAATTACTAATTACCTGTAAAAAAAAATTCGTAACTAACCTAATCCACATATCACAATATTAAAGTAGCATAACTTGATTACTTTCCATTCTGGATTACCTCAATACCAAATATGTGAATATGCAAATAAAGACAAGATAAAGACATCCATCCTTGGATGATACCTTGCACTGTTTTTCGCTAATGTTAGAGGCAGTAATAATGAATTGGCAACTGTAAGATTAGCTAATGTGTGGCTTTTCTCGAGGCCAGAGTGGTGTTGTGAGACTCGCAAAGTGTTGTAATGTGTGCGCATGTGCATGGTACTATATCGTTATTTACTTTAAAATGTATTATTATATTAAAATTGCAATCCTGCAAGTAATCCCTATTTTTACTAAGACGTAATCTGATTACATCTTTTTTTCTGTAACTGTAACGGAATACAGTTACCTTTTTTGTATCCTAATTACGTAATGCTGTTCCATGTGGGTTTATCAGAGCCTTTTCTGCTGGACCGGTGAGAGTGAACCAAAACAGTAAACTTGTGGGCCGTAAAATCAAAACAACGAGCTGAAAGATGGTAAAACATGTTGTGGAGCTCTGTAGGTCTGTAGGCGACACCTTTCACATTACACAATATTGATTGGAACAGATTTAACAAAAACATTAGAACAACCACACATTACAATACAATGACAATACTGCAAATAGAAGAAAAAATGAATTAAGTCTTCCGCTCCCTCCCCCTCTCTGACTCTCCTCTTTTCCCAGAAAATTACCCACATCTCACAGCCATTTTGGCCTTCTCTCCCATCGCACCCAACAAATATTTTAGCAACACACATCCGGCACAAGGTATAAACAACATTGATACTTGGGGCAATCAACTGGGGCCCTGAATGCAAAACTTACAAATATGAAGACACTTTTTGTCTGACTGTCATGATTTATTCCTGCTTATCATATTCTTTTTAAATTTTATGTTTGGATTTTCCATTAGAAGGAGTACTAAATTGATATTGTTTTTAAAATTTGTAAAGTTAATTGTTTTCTTTCTTTTGGTAAGGGTAAAACATACGGGAAGGGAGCGTCCTGCTAGATGAATAATTACAGTGCAAGCCGTACCACCATGGTTCAGTTTGAAGAATATGTGGGAGATTTAAATACATACAAAACCATACATACAGACAAAGCAAAACCAAATTCCAAATGTAAGCAAAATATTCCCAGCTGATATCCAAACACACAGCTCTGACCCATGATGTCACTACAGTCAAGTGCGGTTTTATACGATGAGAAGGATTAGCTGGTTGTCCCAAATCACATTTGATTGGATAACTGTATGTAAACGTCAGTAAAACATTTTACAGTTCTGTGTGTGTGTGTGTTTGAGATAACAATGAACTATTAACACTGGTACAGAGGATTAGAGCTTATTAGAATTTATTTTTATCTCACAGTATCTTTAACCACTTTAACCACACTGTGTCTTTTAACCCAAACCATATCTTTATCATAGTTTATTTGCCATAACCATAATCTTTTCCTATTCTTACCGATACAATAGTTCCTATACACAGATTGTAGAAAGTGAGAATTTTAAAAACATTGGAAACCCCCCAAAACATAAAGTTGTTATGAACCTAATCCAATATTTTGCAGAATTGTCCAATACAGACGTTCTTGTCTGGCGATTGTTTGGCAGTTTTGGTAATTTAATTGTCATAAATTCAGTCAGTGCATCAGAAACAAGGTTTTCATAATGGGAATTCACAAAGAAATATAATAAAATACGAGTTTGTAAGAGTTGCTTGTCTTGAAATTGTTTTATTACAGAATATGGAATAAGGCTGGCGAAAAATGTGTCTATAAATTGACAATATACTTTAGTTTCTGTCCCTGTATAAGACGGAGGTGGGATGAAACCTGTTCTCACTCAGCGTCTTCTCTCGCAGGAGAAAATGAATCTTGTTTCACAGCTGATGAATAAAATGTAGAGTTGAAAACATCCCACAGCAACATTCTTGTTTCCTGCTTTTTAGTTTAATCCCAGATTTATTCTGGCCGAGCGTTAATTTACCAAAAAGCTGATCAGGTAGTCAGTTATGATTCTCATCCTGTCATGTTTACTTTAAAAAGTTACACCACATCACGCAAGCTCTCACTCCAACTTCAGTGAAAAGTTTGTTTTCTGTACTTATGTACATGGGGAGTTTCAAGTTTCCGCATCACTCTTGTATAATTTACATGTATTTGCATAATGGACCGTGATTGCCTTCCATTTGTGATGTCACAAACCATGCCCATCACCAAGTCAGATTTCAGGGAAGAGGGATGTAAGAAAAGAGGTGAAGAAGAGAATTTATAGTAAAAACAAAAAGTCATCCAAGAAAACATTTTTGAGTTAAGGGGGTCTTTAAAACAAAGTCAAAGCTAAGGATAAAACAGAATATGTATCAATTAAAACACTTTGCAGACACAAAATAAACACTACATCACACACACTACTTCTGATATCTGAACAGCAGTGAGAGTGTGGTGCAGTAAGCTCAAGCGATGTTTTCATTGGTCCTCGGCCTGTAAACGCCATCTTACCAACCCTCTCAGACTCATGATTTAGCTGATGGGGTCCAGAGGGAAATGTTTACTTGTCAGAGAGGATGAGAAACAGATTGTGTTTCAACCTTAAATTAAATCTAAATAGAGTCTGATACACTTGGCACGTCTCAGTGTCACAGTGGAGGTGCAAATGGATATATTCACACTAGTCAGCACTGGTACGTTTGCACAACTTACTGTAAGTCATTTTACAGTCAACCAATTACTGATGTAAGGCAGCTATCCTGTTGCTTTTATGTCATCTTGTTTCAGAGAGAGAAGAGCAAAGTCTGTACCAGCATACACAGACTGCACACAGACCTCCAGCTACATTAATAGGCGATGGGATTTTTCTTTGCTGTCAGAGCTACATATGCAAATGTGACAGCAATGTACCAACTGGTCATGAAGAGCAGTGGGAGAGCTCTACGCATTAGTCATCCCCACAGAATGAACCGCACTGACAGAACCACTAATTAATGGTTAAAAAAAGATTCAAGAGTGATTTCCATCCAGCTCTCCTCCACCTAATCAGTTTATAATAGCATTTTCGTCCTCCGGGATGATAATGTCTCCTCTCAGATGTCTGCTTGCTCTGTCATTAGGCCCTTGCAGGAGTTGAAGTGGATTTGTCTGTAGGTGTTTTGTATAAATTGCGCTTTTACTGTAAGGACCATAGTAAATAAGACAAAAAAAAGAAGGTGTGATAGGAAAAAGTTGAGAGTAGACACAAGGGTAACTAGTGTCTGACACTTATTTGAATACAGACTTTATGCCAGAACATGACTTCACACTGGAATTAGTCATGGATTTAATGCCTTCAGCTTTTTGAAGCCACATTAAGTAATTCAAGCCCAGCATCTCCAGGGATCACAACCATATTGGACAATTCTATACCTCCTGATTTACATCCAAGGCCAACATTCAGTGCCAATGCAGGAAGTAAAGTGCCCATAAAGGGAAAGTAAGGGTGGGAGTCAGGGAGGTGGACTGGAGTGTGGCATGTCTGACTTTCATGCAGAAGCAATTAATGGTGGCCTTTTCATTAAATGTAATCACGATCTTTCTTTAACCTTAACCAAGTATTTTAGTTGCTAATATAGAGCTGTTCAGTACACGTGCATACAAATTTTTTAAAACCCATCTTCAAAGTGAAATTATTCTGAGTCACCACAGTCACAGACAGAATCAGTACGTTAACTTTTAGCATTACGTTACATCCTTGTTAAAGCTTAATAAAAGGCAGCGAAAGCCAGAGAGACAATCGTAATGTGATAACTGTCGCAAATAAGTGGCTGCTGAGCTGTTAACCTGATATGCTGTGCTCGTATAGCAAATAAAACAAAATATTCCCAGCTGATATCCAAACACACAGCTCTGACCCATGATGTCACTACAGTCAAGTGCAGTTTTATACGATGAGAAGGATTAGCTGGTTGTCCCAAATCACATTTGACTGGATAACTGTATGTAAACGTCAGTAAAACATTTTACAGTTCTGTGTGTGTGTGTTTTTGAGATAACAATGAACTATTAACACTGGTACAGAGGATTAGAGCTTATTAGAATTTATTTTTTATCTCACAGTATCTTTAACCACTTTAACCACACTGTGTCTTTTAACCCAAACCATATCTTTATCATAGTTTATTTGCCGTAACCACAATCTTTTCCTATTCTTACCGATACAATAGTTCTTATGCACAGATTGTAGAAAGTGAGAATTTTAAAAAACATTGGAAGCCCCCCAAATAAAATAAAGTTGTTATGAACCCAATCCAATATTTTGCAGAATTGTCCAGTACAGACGTTCTTGTCTGGCGATAGGTTTGGTAATTTAATTGCCATAAATTTAGTCAGTGTATCAGAAACAAGGTTTTCATAATGGAAATTCACAAAGAAATATAATAAGATATGAGTTTGTAAGAGTTGCTTTATTACAGAATATAGAATAAGGTTGGTGAAAAATGTGTCTATAAATTGACAATACACTCTAGTTTCTGTCCCCGTATAAGACGGAGGTGGGATGACACCTGTTCTCGTTCGGTGTCTTCTCTTACAGGAGAAAATTAATCTTGTTTTACAGCTAATGAATGAAATGTAGAGTTGAAAACATCCCACAGCAAAATTCTTGTTTCCTGCTTTTTAGTTTAATCCCAGATTTATTCTGGCCAAGCGTTACTTTACCAAAAAAAGATTTTTTTCAAAGTCTAAAGATTTTGCCCACAGGTCAGGAGAAGTGTTACCCATAATTGGCAAATAAATGGGAAATATGTAAATTTCAGAGGATTAAGGGAAGAGTGAGATGTCTTTTGAGGGCCTAGTTTATTTTCTTTTTTATAGGATATCGGTATAGCTAGACTAATATAAACGTCACGTTGAGATATTTGTTATAGACCTACTGTGTGAGAATTGCATATACAGTAGATGTAATTACAGTATATGAATATAGACCATTTGCTTGATAATTTCAGTGTTTAAGCTGATATATTCCCTCCCCATGAAAAGAATGGATTGAGAAAGCAGCTGTCGCCGGGGTGATGCTGAGTTCATTCATACCTTTGCTATGGAAATGAAGTCACCGCAACACTTGATATTTGTTTTCCCAGCCTCATTTTAAAAAAAAGGTGTCTGCGCAGTAACTTGTTTATCACAATAGCTATTCAATTGAGTGTTTGTCATAGACCGCTGCACTGACACTGTTTATTTGAATAAACAAAAATAAATCATCCCCCCTCTCTTGCATGAAGTGAATGCAATAATCATGCACTGTAAGTGAAAGGCTTAGCTGACTCCATGAAAAACCACTGACTGTTAAGCATGACAATAAATTAATTTCAGTCTGGCGTGAACGTCTTTTTCAGCTTTATTTTGTATTGATTGTTGGTTTTGGTGGATCCATGTGGTTCACAAAGACAAATGTTTCCCACTAACTGTCTGATTGTCCTAAACAACAACAGATTTTTCTTTTTGAAAGGTGAACAGGATTATGATGTATGTGATCACTGGTCTATATTGATCCAGCACATACATTATCTGTAAACCCAATAATCAATGCAACAAGAACCATGGGAAGAAACTGTCTCCCAATCATGTTTGTAAATGATATAAATTACTGTAAACAGGGTTAGTTTACTTTACTTTAACACCCCATGTATTATTTATATGTAGTATAAAAAAATAATAAATGGTTTACAAAACAACATAATGTAGTTCTAAGAACATATAGGGACATATTCTCCTTTGAAGCATCCATAACTGGTGTTAATGAATGATGGATAACACAGTATAGCATAGCTGTAATCATATTGATGTTCTATACAGTGTTCTATACAATTGATGAATAAATAAATACTTCATTAATAAGTATACCTCATATTCCATATTCATACAAAATATACTTTATATGATTACAACTGTGTGATATTGCCATGTATTAACTGTTCATACACCAGTTATGGATGCTTCTAAGGAAAAGTTATAGTTGTTGATAAATACTTAATAACACAATAACAATAACATATAGATATATATAACATATATATTATTATAAATGCTAAAGTAGGGGAGAGTTAAAATAAAGCTCAAACTATGGCAATATGAAAGCTGATGTGATGCCCATATACCTTTAATTCTACATGATTCAACCTTGTAGTTGGTTGCTTTTGGATTAGAAGGGCATGTCTCTGCTGCTGCAGGGGTCATCTCATTCATTCATTTAAGAGGAAACAGGGAATGAATCTCAGCCAGTTTGACTATCAAAGACAAGTTCTGCTGAGCTGTGTCTTCATTCAGCTGTGTTGTTGTCACCTTTCACCACAGTCAGTGGCAGTAAATGAGTGGCCCCTCATTGTGTAAACTGTGTTGTAAATTGATACAGCGCTACCTTAACCTGACCTGTGAAGAGATACAAGGGGGAGAATAAAAAGTGAGCAAGATTCAAGATTCAAGATTCAAGATATTTATTGTCATACGCACAACAATGACTGGAAGCAGTTGTCGGCAATGAAATTCTTAAATCCCAGGCCCCTCCAACAATGCTCATAAAATGTAATATAAAGTAAAAGGAGAACTTAGGACATGAGATATAAGTTATAAAATAGTGCAAAAAGACAGGTGGTGCTGAGAAACTAACTACTGCCAGGTGCACTAAAATAACACATATACTGTGTGGCAGTAGGCAAAAAGCTAAATTAATGAAGATGAATCAATTGTTACATTTGAATGCGACAGGGACGATTAGATGAAATTAACTTAAAACGGCCATGACAATGGGATTTTAGCAAATGCTCAAATGGCACAGAGCTGAACTGAGCCTTGGAACATGGAGGTTTCCTATAGTTTATTGTTGTGACAGTTATCAGAAAAAAGAATTGGCAATTTGAACGGAGGTCGGGCTCATTTTAAAAAGTGTGTGCTTCTATAATCCACAGTGAAGTTTGCAAGGTTTTATTTCATTTCTGTTCCATGTGTATTATGTTACATGTGCAGCCACAGAGTAGTCAGTCCAGTGATGATGAGACAAAGCCAGAAGGAAATAGAGAGACAGAGAAAATGGATAATTGTATAATTGTAAAGACTTTCTTTAGATTACGGTATGACATATTTTTTCATAACCTAAATGTATTTAGTATATTTTTCAAGTGTGTGTGTCAAATGCTTTTGTTGGTTTGTAGCCTTGTCTAAATAGCGGTTGTAATGCCTTCTCAGTAACCTTGTCTAGGCTGAGGTTGGCCACTCTGCACTGCTTAGTAGTGAGACCCACTCCGCCCCTGGCCACACTGAACACTTTGCAATGCCTATGCTAACATTACATCCTCAGCACAGGTCTAATCCCACTGACGGCGAGGAACAAATAAAAAGCAAAACCAGTCAGTCTAATACTGTGAACTGCCATGTTCACCTTGTCAAGAGATCCAGGAATTTGAGATGAATATACTTGCTAACAAAACACACAGTTGAAATGTGAAAAGAAATGTGAAATGGAAAAATCAAATATTACAAAGCACCTTCAGTGTATTTCGTTAAGTTTGACAGATTTTTTCAGATTTTTTGACAAGCAGACAAGAAGAATCTGAGTGGATCAGGTGGATCCATTATTGTAGCAGTTTTTGAGACAAAAGTAGAAGCAATGCAATGAGTCAACAATCATTACAGCGTGCATATTTCTGTGATGGATTTCAAACTTGCATCAGCACCATTTATCTTTGTGTGTTCCTCTCAGAGGCAGAGACAGACTGAGC
The DNA here is from genome assembly GCA_003416845.1 of Oplegnathus fasciatus. Taxonomy (NCBI): domain Eukaryota; kingdom Metazoa; phylum Chordata; class Actinopteri; order Centrarchiformes; family Oplegnathidae; genus Oplegnathus; species Oplegnathus fasciatus. The sequence goes on along the minus strand of NTHP01000076.1, from coordinate 1,049,118 downwards.
AGCTGAGGGCTTCAGTCAGAGTTCATGCAGACTGCAGGACAAGCGCTGCCTGATCCGCCTGCCGTCACAGCGGAGTCCTCCTCTGGCCCTGCATGCTGAGCAGCCACCAGGCGACCTCTGACCCCTGGCTAGTCACGGGGTTTTGATCCTACCGTCAGCCAGCGGCAGCACAGCTGTAGCAGCAGAGGGAGGCCTCCTCGGGCCCCAATTAGGCTCCCGAGTCCCAGCCGGCCCACCGCGGCAGCCCTCCTCCAGGGAACCGGGGCCTGACACTGATGTGGCTGTACAGCAGCTGAAGGGGAGGGCAGCGGGAGGTGCTACCTTTGAGGCAATGCCAATAAGTGGTTTAAAAATGTATGGCACCCTTGTCAAACTTTCTTCATTTCACGGTGCCATGGCAACCGACCTGGGGCTTGCGGCGCGGTTGGCGGTAAGAAAAAGGAGGGTCACATTTGTTCTCCCCGTCTTGCTCTTACTTGCACACATGCACACACACACACAGTTCACACTTCAGTGACTATTGGCTGTTTCAGTGAGATGATGTTGCCCAAAACTGGTACAAAATGACAGTGACTGAAAGAATAGAATAGGAACCAGATTGAGGTGAGGTTTATCCTTTATAGCCAAAAACCAAACAACACGGTTGTAGATGATCAAGGCTAAATTTAGCTCCTGGAATTAATAAATATTTTTGCCTTTTGGTGGCTCATTGTCCATAATTCCTACTGTAGAAAAGGAAGCCACTCCAAGAACCCCTCACTAATGTCAATATGTCACTAACGCTCAGTCATTACTAAAAAGACAAACCGGCATATTTACAATGACAAAAGTAAAGAAATAAAATGTCTCCACATAGACGAGACGCAGCTTACAATATTTGCAGTTAACTTAAATTGACCTTTAGAGCCAGCAGCGCAGTTTAAGCTTTTCACATTTAGTTCAACAGTCAATGCTCATACTCAGTCGAGGCTCACTATGTTTCCGAGTTTACACAGTTAATTGGAGAGCAACGCCCGGGCAGTGGATAATTCCTGGGTGGCTACAGATTGTGCTCGTTTATACAGGGCAGGCACGATGGTCTGACTAGACGGAACATGACAGCGGTGCTCAAGCCCAGCTGTCATAGATGCATTCAGGTGGTGCCGGTGCAAATGGTTTCCCATGTTTGTGTTTCCACAGACATACCCAACTCTGGTTCAGCAATGTCAGCACGTTTTTTTGTCCAAATCCACCACTCTTTGTCCAGTGTTGCTTTAATTTATAACAAAAGAGCTTTTTCAGTGCCCTGATTTCTCATCTGCATTCACCACACTGACAACACTTGCTAGATGAGCTATAGATCCAGAGGCTAACGAGATTAGCATGGTTAGCTAACAGACAACAACTGACCCATTCCCCAAGCTGTCCGGGTGGAACTCTCACTTTAGAATTAGACTGTAGTAGGATATCCATCTATCTGGTGAAAAGTAAGAACATTTAGTCAATTACTGTATATAAAGGAATAGTTCAACATTTTGGGTAATATACTTTTTTTTTTACTTTCTTGGCGAGAGTTAGATGAAGTGATCAATATCTATCTATCTATCTATCTATCTATCTATCTATCTATCTATCTATCTATCCTATTTAATTTGTACACACTGAATGTACATCGATATGTTGATATCATGTAATGTAAAAATGTTCACATCAGAACACTTGGCTGACAGCACCTTCCCAACTTATGTTAATGAGCATCTCCCATGTTGAATAGTGTCCAGCAGCCTGGCAGTGCGAGGGCGTGAGAATCTGTGCTGTCAATTATCCAATGTGAAAGAAGCCTGGTAGGGACAGCTTGTAGCCTCGCCGCTCATCTGCCAAATATAGTCACCCTAATGCATGCTGCCTTTCCATCAGCCGCTTTAAAGTGCTTGTTTAATGTGCATCAAATCCTCTAAATAAAGTCTGAGCTGTGTATTATGAGAAACAGCTGGTTCAAAGCAAAATTTGGTTGGATTTTAAAGAAGCAACATGTGTTTCCTGCCTTGTAACTAAAAAAAAAGGTCATAATGTGTCCAAAGGAGGTTTTTGATCAATACAAAATGACTCAGTAATTGTTTGGCCTGGAGCTGAGGTTTCTGGCTTCCTTCCCAATCCAAACCCCCCGCTGCTCACACACAAACACACACCTCACCTCACCTACTAGCATTTTCAACCACTCTGCGATGCAAGACAGCACTAAAAGCAGCCAAACGGCATCACGAAACATTTCAGCTCTGAAGGTTAAAAAGCGAACCTGACACACTGACAAAGCCGCATTGTTATTCCAGCATTTATCATGGCAACATGTTTCCTCTTCACCAGAGGTTTCTGTTGGATCCGTGCTCCAATTAACCAACATGCTGCTCTACATTGTGAAAATGGGACTTCTAAAGGGGTGGGGAGGTCTGTGCCAAACACCTGGTGATGTTGTTGGAATTTCTCCTGCTGACGGACCTCGAAATAGATGACTTAATGTCCCCTTACTTTGTGTTTTTAGACATGTGCTAACCTTTTGGTTCATTTTCTGGGTTTGACAGAGGGGGGAATTAAATGCGATCTGCTCTGAAGCCTTTTCCCATACATTATGTGCATGTGAAGAAGACAATGCTTTCATTAAGGATTGAGAGTATGGTCATGGTAGCCCTATCAAATTCAACCAGACCAGCTGAAGCTATTCAGCCTGGATGCAAACCTCTCTGGAGGGGCTCTCGGCGGGTTCAACCCTTGCCAATCACTCCAGTGCTTTGTTCATTTGCAATTTTGTTCTTTTTGTCATATTTAATTACATTTGAGAGAAGTCAATTGTTTCTCTGGCATTAAAATAATTGCATTTTCAGAAAATCCAAGTTTTGTGTTTGGTGCGGGTCACAAGACACATTACATCCTCTTCAGCTGGGCAAAACATGGAAGAAAAGACATGATGAATGGAAGCTGTAAGCCACATGCTAACACAGGATTTCTGTTTTAGTGGTGAAGGTCATGTTTTCACATTTTCTCACTGATTTAAGGTGGAGACAATAGCTGTGCCACTTAATACACATCAGATGTGATTGAAGAGCAGCTAGCTACATAGTTCTCCAGGCTTTCATCATCCTGTGAGATATTTTCGTCAAAAACATCCCTCATGAGGGAAAGCATCAGAGACCCTGGTTCCATCCCTGATGCCTCCAGCTTGCAGTACGAGATACTTGCCCCTCTAGCATCCTGACTAGAAATATTACAAATTGGCATGGTTTGTGCACGGCCGCGGACTGGAAGGCTCTGCAGTGGGTGATTAAAACCGCCCAGAACATCACTGGTACCCATCAGTGAGGTGAGGTGCCGTTGTAGAGCCTGAAGGATACTAAAAGACAATACCCACCCCAGCAACAGCCTGTTCACCCTGCTGCCGTCTAGCAAGCGATATAGAAGTATCCGCTGTCGCACCACCAGACTCCAGAGCAGCTTCTTTCTTCAGGCTGTGAGGCTCCTCAACTCTACCTCATCCTCTGCACCATAATGAATAGTTTTTAGTTTAGTTTTGTTTGGGGTTTTTTGTTTTTTTTTTGGTTGTGTGTAGCATAAAGGGACTACAGCTTGAATGTCGTTATACAACCCCGTGTTGTACAATATCAAATAAATGAACCCTTGAACCCTCTTCTTAGACGTGAATCTCCTAAAACATTTTCTCATAATATAGAATTCTGCTGCCCATTTTATAATGTTTGCATAAGTATAAAACGGATAAAAAAAAGTATAAAAAGGACCAGTTAAAGGAACAGTTTGACATTTTGGGAAAAACAATTATTCACTTTCTTGGTGAAAATTTGATTAGAAGATGGATATCACTCTCCTGCCCGCCTGTTAAATATGAAGCTACAGCTCAGGGGACGGTTAGCTTAGTTAACTTCTAGGAGGTTACTGTGCCCGGCCAGAAATAGTCTGGCACATAACCGCCCTCGTCAAACCAGAAATTGTTGTTTTTACACTTCATTTTTTGTACAGGTTAAACAAACAAGATATAACATGTTAATTAGTGAGCTGTAGAGGTGCCGGTGGGTGGATTTTGTTGCCTTTGGACAGAACCAGGCTAGCTGTTTCCAGTGTTTATGTAAAGCTAACTGTCTCTTGGCTGTATTTAACTTACATATAGGAGAGTGGTATTTATCTTCTCATTTCATCTTCTCGTCTACCTTTCATGCGGAAGCGAATAAGGGGGTGCCCCCATTGTTTATAGGTGTTAAGACAGCGACCATGAACCGCAATGTCCCTGATTCGAGTCCCGGGGACCTTTGTTGCACCTCTCACCCCCTCGTTTCCTGTCATCTCTCTGATCTTTAAGAAAGGCATAAAAATGTTGCAAAAAATATATAAATAAGTGAATGAGCACATTTCCCAAAATGTGAAGGGAGTGTTTGTCTCGTTAGTATGATCATTTATTTATTCATTTTTTTTGCCCCACACCATATGGGGTAAAATAGTTTTACAGACTGATCTGACATGAGAAGAATCTCCTCAACAACTTGTGTCGGCTCAGTCACAGTGTTTCATGGTTATTAAACTGATTCAGTTTTCTTTGTACATAAGAGATGATAGGTGACACATTTACATTTGCAGTGCTCTTAATAAGGCGAGATCTTCTCTCTGTATATGTATTCAACTGTTGTCTGACAGCATTCAGTTCTGACCTGAGTCATGCTGTTACAGAGATTGCTATCATGACTTTTACATAAAAGTAACTCGGTTCTTTTTCAGACATGAGGCCAACATGTAAATTACCATCACATGTATGTAAGAAGGTGAATGTCTTTTTGTCTCTTAATCTGACTGGATGATGAATGACCGGAGGAGGGTTCTAAACTAACCACATGTTAGGTATTGTATGAAAGGTTTATTTTGGTAAAAAGAAAACAGAAATCAGAGAAGCAGGAAGGAACAGTAAGATGATCCCCTCCAGCTCATCTCCTGTGGTGCTCTTGAATCACAACATGAGCTTCTTTGAAAGTGTAAAATTGTAGAATCTCATACTCTTGTTGTGATGCCAGTTTTCAAAATGTGGTTGTTGTGCTTCTCGTTTGCAGTGAAGGATTACCTGTACTGATTGCATTTGAAGTCTCCAATTGTTTTTTTATGTTGTTAGGAACTTGATAGGAGTGAATAAGCCCAAGACATTTGGGAAAAGTTAAATACGTCTTTACTCCGAGAGCATGCAAGTAAAGGCTGTCGCGGTGTCCAACAAATGGCTGGGGGAAAAACAACAAAAAGTGAAATTAGGATAGAGCTGTCCTTTAACAAAGACAGTAAAAGCACAGCATACCCTTGAGTATCGTTAGGGGAAGTCATTTGAAGCAGCCGAGTTTTGTTCCCTGTAAAGGATTGCTTGGATAAAGACAAAAAAATGCTAATTTCACAAGCTCTTGTACGAACGTGACCCTGCTGGAACTCCAGGGGAGGATTTCTTGTCTAAGGTATCCCAGAGATGTGATATTTATCCCCAAGTGAGTTATTAAATGGGGCCGGCAGTAGAACAGTGCAGGGCCTTGATTGGGGGGGAGGCCCGCTATCATTTTCCCTCGGGATGTGTGTGCACACAGCTATGTGACAAATTAACATCAAAAAGTGCCTCTTGTTTCTGGAAGCGATGGGAGAAACTTCCTTATGGCTGATTTATGTGATCTCACCACTCCCACAGACGGCAGCCACCCTGACCATTTAGACAGTTCTCACTTTAAATGGAGCCATTTCATTAAATCTAAAACCAAATTACCTCATTGTATCTGCCCTAAATATGACCCACCATAACATGCAATGATCTCTCAGGATGAGCAGCCACATGAGATTTCTTTGTCTGCAGGGATTTTATGACTGTGGAGGTAAAGGTAACATAAAGCAGCGGTGTGATGATTTTAAATCCAAACGCTCTTTTCTTTTAATTGACAGATAATAAAGACATCAGTCTTGAAGGTTCATGTTTAATTAAATCATGAACTAAATATATGCGCTCCATAAAAAGCATCCCTCCTGAGGTAATGCATCTGAATATATTTGTCTCCTTAATATTCTCTGAAAATTTCATGGTTCCCACAGAATATTTTTTAAAATCAATGTGTAAATTTCAGGCTCCTGTGCAGACATCTGCAAGACTCATTCTCACTGCTCCAGTCTGTGTAAAGAAAGAGAAACATTTTCATCTTTCATACAAACACAGAGAAAAAAAGTGCTGCAGATGCAACTGAGATAATCTTAGATAATGTAAGGGTGGCACAGGTGCAATCACTCACCTATCACTACACAAACCCTAGTTCACTGCTGCTGTGTGTTCCAACTAAAAGCATGTCTACACTGAAAGTGTTTCAGTCGACACGTTTTTCAGTCGTCAAGCGTATTTTTACGCTCTCTCCCTCTATCCCTCTATTTTCCAATATTTTGCCAACGCAACAGTAGTGATTGTGTGTTGGGCTCTGAAAGCTGCCAAAATAAGCGTGACCTGCACAGAGGCGGAAAACTGAAGCTGCTGCTCTGCTAACATGCTACTTTTACTATGCAGGCTGTGTAGACACGCGGTAAAACAATTGGCTGAGTATGTGGGTGGGGAGCCGGTTGGGGATCACGGTTAAGGTTTGGTTAGGCTTCAGCACAAAAACGACTTGGTTAGGTTTAGGAAAAGATCATGGTTAGAGTTAAAATGACATGTCATTGTCATGGTTACAATAAACACATGGTTAAGGTTATGGAACGACCGTGGTTAAAACAAAAACAACGTTGACACGCTGTTGGGAACAGGAAACGAACAGCTGTCTCCTGTGGTAAAGTGGGTGGCAGTGAAGAAAACATAACTCTCGTTTGTTTACAGGCCAACTCAATACAATACTTTTAAGAGGCTATAACCAAAAAAGGAGCTAATTTTACCCACTACACAATTCATAACAATGCTTCATATCTTATAAACTGATGTGCTTTGTGACTAATAACTATAGCTCAAATAAATGTAGTGGAGTGAGAAGTACAATGATACCTTTTGCAGTGAAGTTGAGTATAAGCACAAAATAGCATAAAATGGAATACTTGAGTAAAGTACACTTACCTCAACATTGTACTTAAGTACATTGTCTTTTACTGTAGTTTTGTAAATGTATTTAGTTACAACTGACCTACCTTAATGTGCACCTGAGGATGCAAATGGTTGCCTTAAAGTTTTCCATGCCAGCAGTGGAGTTAACAGCTATTTGCTTAAACTGGCCTCTTTTCAGTACATCACACAACTGGCCTTTGCAAAAAAAATGTCTATCTGTAGGAGAATTTTTAATACTTGATTTGAACCCATAGAAAAATACTGAGAGTGCCCACACTGTCAATGCCCAGGGGTTTACATTTCTGCTGCTATGAGGCTATGACTATGACTATTATCTAACTGACATTATCAGGCTGACCTAAAGTAAGCATGCGAATGACACTGAAAATAAAAATGGATGGGAAAAAGTTAGAAGAATGAAGAGGCCAGTCAGAAACATAGGATGAAAGTACATGAAATCCTCCACTGCACTGCGAGAAAAAAAAGACACACAGATGGACAATCCCAGAGGTCAGGAGGTCCATCTCTGCACCTTTATTCTGAGGGCGCAGAGAGAAAGGAGCGCTGACAGTTTCATCATCTCATCCAACACTGATGTAATGCTAAAGCTGACTCGTGTTCACCCGGGTGCCCAGGGGATTGCCCCAAAACCTGAGACAAAATCAAACCTTCAGAAATGACCGACCACAGAAATAGACTAAAACCATGTCTTGAGTTCTACTGGTGCCTTCTAATAAGGCAGCCTTTATAATGGGTTTATAAGTTGTAACTAATGGTTTTAATAAGGCATAATAAAAAATTTACTAATGCTTTATATTTATTTATAAGCCATTAATAAGAAGAACTTCTAATTAAGTCACTGATGAAGGCTTTTTTTTTAACCAAAATCCATTAAGTCTGAGCTTGGGGAATCTGGTACAATACAAGATCATACAGTTTAGTCCTTCCTGCGGCACCCTTGGTGTGCCACAGTTTACAACTTGATTCAGTGGCCAGCATTAGCTTTCCTGCCAAAGTCTCCTTCTTATCTAACTTACAAACATAAACACGTCTTGTCCTGCACCTTAGCTTGTTGAACAAGCGACCAAACAAACATTAACCGGGGGAAAAAAGCACTGCTAATGTCAGTTTGCAGGCTAGATAGCTAATTAGCTTCTCAGCTGCAGCATATAAAACAGCATGTAAAAGTACCTGCAAATGTAACTTTGGTCCATTTACTGGATGCTGGTATGGTCCTTACTCTTACCACTAACAACACACTGTTTGCCAACAGTACACGTTTGTTTATTTTGTCTCTCGTCCCCTGCTGGAGCTCAGCCTGTCAGCTGATGGCAATCAAACGCAGACACCGACACGGTGGCATTTCTGATATTCCCCCAAAAACCTTTTTTTTCTTCCTTTCAATAATAAAAACTACTAACAACACATTTAAAAACACGCCAACATTATTTTTGAGCGCACATGATTACATGATTGCTGAACATGATAATCTTATCTGTAATCTGTGTAACTATGTGCGGAAATAGCAAAAACAGCGGACTAAGCAGGTAAGTGGTTCTGCCCACCATCAGCTGAGTGCGGGAGGTGTCGCCAGTTCTGGTGGCCTGGTCGCCTTTTCCTTCGGTTTCACTGATACTTACACTGTTTAGTGTCTGTCTATGCAACATCTTTTTGTAGTATGTAATGTACTGACCAAATATAGAAAGGAAGAAATACAATTTGTTATAAATGGATTTTGGCCCTTTTCCAGAAGTTGTCAGATGCTTCATGGGTCCTCTGAATGACAAGTGTCATGCTGCAGGAGCATAAAAAATTAGCCAAAGGGGATATTTTTACAACCTGGCAACCCAAAAGCATTCTTTGTAATGGCTTACAACTGCTACTTAAAGTGTTAGTAAATTATTTATTATCCATTAATAAAGCCATTATGTATGCCTTATAAAGTCTTAATAAAGGATGAGAGGTACAATCCCATACCTTTGCATAATGTGCCTCTTATTCACCCATTCACATGCTACAACGCAAGACTCTGGCATGGCAATCGGGAGCAAATTTGGGGTTCAGTATCTTGCTCAAGGACACTTCAACATGTGGACAGGAGGAGCTGGAGGTCGAACCACCAACCGATTAATGGATGACCTGCTCTACCTCCTGGAGCCTCAGCCTCCCAGTAATCAACTCCTTGGGTGGCATTAAACTACAACAACTAATTATTTATCACCTTCAAAATGACTGAGGAGGATCATAGTGTGACTTTGCCAATAGCAGTGAGAGTTGCACTCATATACTATACATTGTAAGTAACCATTTAGTACAATACATTGTTCTGTCATTACACTGATGCACGACTACATAGTCTATAATTTCCTAGCTACAATATTTTACCCAGACTAATATACAGAACAAGTTAATACACTACAATTAAAGCATTGTGAAGTGTAATCAGATGTTTCCTCTAGAATAAGAGGGCAGCACATTGATTCTCTCCTCCATTATTTACCATGTTCCTGGGCAGAGTTAAGGTGTAGTGGCTGAATAAGGACATTTTAAATGCCAAACACGCTCAGCTTAACAGGAGGCAAATGTCATTTAGAAGGTCAATGTTCCATGAGTGGAAATAGGTGTTAAGGTAAACAGTATAGGTGATGGGCTTTTAACTTTCCTCGTGATGGTGTCTTTGCAATATCCTCTTACCCTTCGCGTCTATTCATATTGAGCTTGCAATATGATAGCATCATTTCTGTGTTATTTCATTCTGAGCACTCTGTCTGCTTATATTGCTTATATCTCCCCGTATGCACCGAACGCGTAAACAATTGTTTTAATCTCCCGGCCCTGCTAGCGCTGTTGGTTTACAGAGAATATTTACGCTGAGGGCTCTCCCTCGCTGCTGCTGCAGCTGGCATGAAAAGCAAACAATACAGTAGAGGCGGGACTGGATATCATCAGAACGCATCAGTTTATTAACGGGGCTGACCAGTGGAAAAGCCAACAAAACTGCTGCGGCCTCAGCCTCACACTGGGTTTATTGGGGAAATATAGCATGTTGCTATTCTCACCTGAAAGAAAAATAAAAAAAGGAAAGAAATGTCCAATGCACATACACACACACACACACACACCTGGCACACCTTTATGGGCCTGGCGGACTGCACAGTCCCTTAAAGGATTCTGGCCTCAACAGCCCTTTTTTTCTGCACTGATGAATAAATACAAATTAGATAAGGAATTCATTATCTGCAACGGCCTGTGTCAGGTGTAACTGATCCAGTGAGGCTGAAAGCGCTCGCTCAACTGGCCCGTTACGATTTCTGGCTCAATCATATTACGGCTGCCTTTTACCTATTAAAAACAACCACCACTTTTTGTCTGGTTTTGTTTTTGTTTATATCTGTGTATGTATTGATGGAGGGGGGTGGGGGGTGGTGCATGAACAGATGGACTTTAATCTCAAATTTCACACAGCTGAGAAACAACTTCAAAGTGGAACGGCCTGAAGGATGGAAGCGGGGGGAAAAAAAGCTGAAAGAATAAAGAACAGCAGCATTTACATGAGGAGAAAGATGTATCCAAGGCAGCAGCGGAGGGGAACATACAATATTTAAAAGGTTGGAGACTGAGACAGCCTTGGCAACACAAACTTATTTGATCTGCAACTATTATTTCAAGGGCGTATCAAGGTAAATAATATCCCTGCAGTGGTGGGTTCTGAAGTTAGAAAAACATGCCAACTGCCAAAACTCATCATGAGCTTCCCCCTCGGAGTTAATACAACTATATTTAGCTCAGACTTCATTACAGAGTGTCAATCCTCAACAGTCGGGACAGTGGAATTGCCTTTATGGTTTGTTTCCCACCATAACACACTGCGGTGAACATATACTGACTTTGAAGTGTGGTATCAAAGGGTGAAGAGCTTCATATTGTAGTCAGTACTGCACAATCACAAACACCTTTGACAAAAGAATATGTGTCATGTTTTTTTATCAACAAGAGGAAAACTTTATTACCGGTTAGGATATCTACAACCTAAATATGTATTTACTCATTGACTCAGCGAGTTTTACACATAACAGCACATGGAAATCATACAGAAACATGATATACAATATGCACAATGAACAATTTATATACAGCATATGGTTGACATGTACATACATTGACTTTGCAAACACATGTATTAAAAAAAGTTTTGTCTTTCAGTCTTATCTGCTTCTCCCTACAAAAGTATTTGTACGCTTAGTGGGAGATTTTCTTTGACCGTTAATATTCGTGTGCACCTGCTCTCACCTTGTGTTCCCCTTTTGTTTTCCCTTCTCTTTTTTTGTCACTCTTTTGTCTTTACCTGTGGCTTATTTTTCTTGTTTTTAAAGCCTTTATATTTCGCAGATAAAGAAAAGTTTGATGGGTACATTATAGCTGAAAAGGTTTCTGTTGGTCAACATAATGGTGGTACATTCGCTGTATTATTGCTGTGATTCACCGCTGTTCACTCAGAGCCCTGTGATGATCGATCCTTCACAATCTGAGTTTCCACTTAGCAGGCGACACACACTGACCCGTGGTCACATTAGCGCTCACTTTCAAAGGAGACAGAGGGACACTTCAACATTGATCAGGGTGTTTTAATCTCAGTAAGATTAAGAGCCCTCTAGTTAATTACAGAACAAAAGGCAGGAGGCCGCCACTTCAGATCCTGAACATGATTAAGAGGAATACAAGTGGATAAGCATGCTTCCCTTCACAGAAGAAAGAAAAAAAAAATCTGAGCCAAAAAAAGGACAGATATAATTGAACATTACTCAGTTATATATAGGGCATGTAATATTGAAAGTTGCTAATAGCGGTCAACTATCTTGTCCTGTATTTGCTTTTGAGAGATTAAAATTAAAGCCACCAGTATGGAATTTTAGAATTTCTGACATTGGTGCTCCCAAGTGGCAGTTAAAAAAGAACTCTGGCAGACAGCAATGCACACTGCTTCTTCCCCCTACCCCCACGAATCTGACCCAGGGACATGGAGAAAGAAATGGGCTGAAAGCATCACAAAGACTGCGCCAATTTCCACCTGCATTGTCCCATTTTCCAACAAACAAAACCTTATGTGATTAGAATATTTTGAAGGGTGCTACAATCACATATAAGTTACGCACATAGTGGCTTTAAAGCCCCTGAAAACATTAGTTTCAAATCTTAAGTATTTCTATTATGTTCTTGACTAAATAAGCAAAAAAACTAAAACTAAATTAAAGGTAAAGTTCAGAGAAAAAATCCCTAGGTATCTAAGGAATAGTGTGGCATTTGGGGAAATACACTTATTTGCTCTCTTGCTGAGAGTTAGATGAGAAGATTGATACCACTCTCATATCTGTACTGTAAATATTCAGCTTGATCCAGCAGCCAGTTAGCTTAGCTTAGCATAAAGACGAGGTCAAACAGCTAGCCTGGCTCTGTCTGAAGGTAACAAAATCCGCCAATCAGCACCTCCAAGGCTCACTAATTAACATGTTATATTCTGTTTGTTTGGTACGTACAAAAAACTACATATAAAAGCAACAATTCAACCAGTTCCCAGGAAACTAGTGGACGCTCCAGGAAGTTATTGGTCCAAGAAATGTTCTGGCACATATCCCCCCCCCC
>NTHP01000076.1:1010777-1036390 GCA_003416845.1 Oplegnathus fasciatus | reverse complement strand
CCCCCCATGAATTTACAAATTCTCGTTTTTACACTTTGGTTTTTGTGTGGATTAAACAAATGAGATATTGCATGCTAATTAGTGAGCTTTAGAGGCACTGGTAGGCGGATTGTGTTACCGTTGGACAGAGCCAGGCAAGCTGTTTTCCCCCTGTTTCTAGTCTATATGATAAGCTAAGCTAACTGGCTGCTGGCTACAGCTACATTTTGACCATAGAGACATGAGTGTGGTATCAATATTCTCATCTAACTCTCCGCAAGAAAGCATGTAAGCATATTTCTCAAAATGTCAAACTGTTCCTTTAAGAGTTTCACACACAAACACTCAACTAATCTGCTTTTTCAGGACTGTGTGGGTGTGGTCTGATCAGATTTGACTGGCAGTGCTGGCAACACAGGCAAACAACCCCACAACTGTCATTTAGATTCAAATGTTGCCGAACTCTGATTGGTGCACGAAAATACATGCCATTTCCAACTGATCCCTGCCGATTTAAAATCAGTGAGAAAGGAGAGGACAAATACAGAAATTTCTCATTTGAAAGAACCAAAACTGTTAAAACTTTGGTATAACATTGTGTGTTCATGTAGGGCCTCATCAGTCAAGTTTAAATAGGTTTTCTGGGCTTTTAAGCTATTTCTAATTTTGCTCCAGATCCTCCTTTAATCACCTCCAGTGGTCCCTGTACCCAACGTTCGGGACCCATCGATCTGTAGTCTAGTGTTGAAATGGACTTGTCTCCCAGTGACAGATCACTACATCCTCCTTTGTATGCATTCTTAATCAAATAAGCTGCTCTTACTTTATTAACTTGGACAAGCTTACTTCAGATAAGCCTGTCGTTTTAAGCCACCTCAGACGGGGGATTCAGCCCCCCGGAGGTGATGAGAGTTGACTCCGGGAGCTCGGGATGCAAGCTTTAGGTCGCTGTGTTATTGTGTGAGGCTTGGCCCGAGGCTCCAGAGAGAATCACTTCCTCTAATGGAAAACTATTGTCTGCCACTGAGGACATACAACCGTGTGGAATACGGATCAGCCTATCTGGACTTATGCACAAGACAGAATGAAGCTCTCTATCCGATAGAAAGCTATTTTGGAATTGTAATATCCACTGAAGTCGATTCTGATTAAGCAATACATCTGGAATAGACTGTACTCTTGTGTGTTGCTGGGTGGTGTTTTCTAGCATCTTGGTAATGCATACAGCAAACCAAAAGACAGCATAAAAGAAGAAAAAAAAGCAACCTTTTTTTAGTGTACTGCCCCATATTTTCACTCCGGCAAAGGGACTAAAAATCTGCCACAACAATGCAACAATAAGGCACTTAGTGAATTATTTATTCATTGGAGTGGATTGGATGTAGGTTAATGAGCAAAACAATATGAGATTAGAAGTGTCTTTTCTAGAAATATGATGTCATTCCCTTAACATATTGCATTATTTATTTACTCATCCTCCCCAGTAGGCGACAGTTAATGTCTAATGTAAGCAGCAGACACGCCCCCCTCTAACGGCAGTCTGAATCAAGAAAGACACTGGGCAGGTTCACAGTCAGTTCAGAGCACTCCTGTGTGTATGTAGAATGTATACAGAGCCGGTGAAGCTCTGAAGGAAATATTCTCCGACAGATCGTCCCAGAGGATGAGGAACTCCATTTGCCTCACAGGTTTCCTCTCTCCCTCCCTTTCTCCGGCGAATGACGATGTGTGATACATGCATTATCTTTTTCCCCCCTTTCCTGCATCTCAACAGGTCACTCCATCTCGTCCCCCCCACAGGAGTCACCTCAGTCCAGGCTGTGAACATTGGAAAGTCCACCGTTTGGCCGCTCCTTTTGTTGGACGGCCTTTTCAGGATTTGGTTTGACATTGTGTGGGCTTGAATGTTTGGAGGGAAGCTTGTGTGTGGTTTGTCGAGTCTATTAAGAGAGGAAAGAAGAGAAAGATGAACAATATAAGCATAAAAAAAATGAAAAAGCAAAGCAAAGAAGGACGTTTTTAGGACTGTCACATTCTGGTATCGGCACTTCAAGGTTTTCTGGCAACGCAATCAGTCAGGCATTACGTTTCTCTATTTAATACAAGCACAGGGTGTCATTTTCAGACTGCAGCAACAGGGACCCCGTTAAGGTTCAAATGACACAGAGTGCTCTTATACGCTAATTGCATAGGTACAAAGTGAGGCAGGGACTCCAGTGGGACAGGAATCCCCTTGAGGGGATTGTGGAAGGGTATAACAGGAGAGCTGAGGGTCGAGCCTCCAAACTAGGGGCGATTCTGAAGGATTTCACAAGCTCCGGAAAAATATTTTCAACATTAAACATCCGTCGAGAGAACATCAAGTTGCCTCAAAGTCACATTAATATTTGATATGTCATGATAACGCTGTGTCCTCTAGAATATTTCATTTTGTACTTCCTAAGGTTTTCAAATCGACACCCAAACAGGTTAGACTGTCATTCGAGATTTTCTCTGAGGGTCAGCCCGTCATCTGGAAGGATTTCCGTTGTTGGACTGTTACTAACCCCTTACCCTAATTTAACTGCTTATACTGCATGGTTTAGATCAATACATATGATCACACATCTTTAAACAGTGGAAAGAACAGTTAAATTGAGCTAGTCTCCATTTTTCTGAAAACGTCATGGAACCTTTTCAAGAATCTGGAAGGGTCGCCTGATCCAGCCTCGAGGCGTTTTAATATTTTTGATGCTTATTTGACCCCATACTTTCAGTACTTTCAGCATATTTTAGTGTTTACATGCAAAACATCATCATCATTAACATCTGACACATAATGCAGAAAACAACATACCTTTAGCACCAATGAGATAATTGGACGGATGGCCTGGTATACCCGGGACATCGACCTAGAAAGGAATATAAACAACACTATGACCACGCAAGTCCACAACATTAACATATTTTACAACTAACATTATGAAAACAAATGCCAAGACACAAAATATTTTATGGTTCAATTATTGTAACAGAGGATATATTTTATCAAAGTCTTAGGATAAAGTTATTTCACTACACAGTTCGTTGAAATATTACTGCTATTTATCATACTTTTTTACAGTTTTTTGTTACAGGTATCTAATTATTCCCAGCTTTGTAGATTACGGACTTAACAGAGACAGGAAAACATATTACATTTAGGTTTAGAGAGGTTTTATGTTCAACTACGTTAGGGGAGAGGTTAAACTGGGTCAGGTTGTTTACCTTGTGGGACGGAGGTCTTTTTAAACAGCTACTGCCATCCTCTCTCTGCGGAGGTCAGCTGGGGGTCATTTAGAGTCTCTTTAATGGACGGGGCAAAGGCAGGCTCTTTAAACGACTGGGAGAGGGTCACATGACCGGAGGAGAACAGAAAGAGCAAAACAAGAAGAGAGAGCAATCCCCCCCTGTACTGAACCGAAGATGGCCTAGAGGTCAGGGTGGCTTTCATGCAGCGCTACGAGCCGTTTCTGTCAGGGTAAACACTCAGAGAGTTAATGTGTGTTTACTGATGATGCTTGACGTGATCAGCGTTCGCTTCACATCGAATTATATGAACAAACAGAGTGGAGAGAGTTTCAAGAGTGGCGATGTTGCTATCGCTAAATCCTCTCAATCTCAGTCGGAGAGATTTCCAGCAAAATGCATCACATGATGTTCAAATACAAATAGGAAACCGATCTTATCAGATTACCAAGGTCATCTACAAGGTCACAAACAGCCATTTGCTGTTTGCACTGCTTATAAGTATTTTTGGTAATACCATCTTGCTACCACTTTAGATTTTATGCAGGAACATTTTATTTAGTTTTTCACTTAGTTATGGCATATACATCGTGTTTTAATTCATTGCAGGCTTCTACCTACTGAGCAGATATTCCAAATGTATCTAGCTTTTTCATTTGGGTTTGTTAGTTTAAATTAGAGGGCTTTTTTTATGAGTCCATAATTATTCTCTTGAACACAAGTGTTTTCTTTCAAAATGTTTATTCAGCATCAACAAAGAAGAAAATATTAAAGGGCTTACATAAGCTCAAAATCAATAAAGTTGAACAAATCTCTAGATGGACATGATTACCAACTCACCAGCATGTGATTTAGTAGCTTAAAATTGATTATTATGCCTACAAAGTCAAAAAAGTATCTTGTATTAAATCAAAGAATGACATCAAAAATTACTTATTTAGAGCATCTAAAAAAATCACAAAAATGAAAAAGCTCCTTGTCTGTTTTGCAGCTCTGGTTGTTCGGTGTACATAAAGTATGAGCGGCTATTTATAGATGTATTAAAGTGGATGTTTTGGGGCCATAATCATGAACACAACTACATAGGCTTTTCAGAATAAAACAGCTGACAATATCCACAGTTGCACATCATGCTTTTATAAGCCCTTTAACACTAAAGAACTATTATTTTACAAAAAGGAGGAAACAGCAAAACAATATGTATACAGTATGACTTTTCTCTTTTTCAGTTTGTAAATGTTTCATTTACAAGGGACACAATTTCACCAATTACCCCTCAGAAAAGATATCTACAGTACTGCACTTTCCTAGAGCTAAGCTACTACATTTTAAAGTGATCAACCACGCAGTTCAAGGTTTGAAGAAGAGAGGGGGATAAATTAAGTTGCACTGGCAGCTGTGTAGAAACATTGTATCGACAGCTTATAGTGATTCACTAATCATTATCAAGTAAAATAGCTTGATACAATGTCATTCTTCACAAGCACATAGCTGAGAGAGAAACTTAATGTACTATGGAGTCTTTCTTAATCTCAGCGTCCAGTCGATTTCTCCTATAGAGGAAAGGATAGATTACCTCAGTTGCTTTACACATTTTACCCAGCGGGAATACGTTTTTATAACCAGGGGGAAGCCATTTTTGAAAACCAGTTTTTACTCATTCAGTGTCTCGCTATCGCCGTTTCATTTGTATTATTTTGCGGTTTAGTTTGCAATTCTAAAAAGGTGGGAGCGTCCATAAAAAATCCATTACTTGGGTTGAAACAGCCATGAGGACTCAGGTGCGGGTTGTATAAACAGTTCAATATCTGGAGTATGGCTGATCTCTGTACACTCCCTTGGCTGTTCGTGCTGACGGTGCCTTGCCGCGATTGTTTGCCCACTCTTCCAGACCTGATTAAGAAGAAAAGAAAAGAAACAGATGGGAAGTGATTACAGAGGCGTTATACTTAAATCATTCATTCATAACAACCCGTGTAAGTCTTTCAAGCTCTATGCAAATATTGCAAAAATGCTCCCTGCCTTGGAAATAATGCAGCACAAAGTTGTGAGCACTTTGACTGTCTGGTATTGACGCCGCTCATCTCATAACAAAAGCACCGTGAATGCAAACAGAGACTCACGCCAAGAAGCTTGACTTTCACCTGGAGGGATGCATCTCCGATAATTGAATGAGAGGATCAAATAGCTACCTGAAAAGGACCCGTTTAGTGGCTCCCAGCAAAAAGGTCACAATTACCATTAGCCCAAATCAGCCCCTGTTCACCCCCTGGTACCGTCAATGTGAAAGTGCCAGTATCGATGGCACCCTTTGTCTGATCTTCAGCCAGCGCTGAGACTTCCCTAGAGCTCAGGCTCACAAAGGGTTGTCTTTTTCTGTGTACAGGTTCTCTGCTGGCAGCACATAGCCAATACCCCTTAATTAAACCTGTCACCCTTTCACTGACAGTCACTTTGAAGAAATAGACCAAGGTAACCTTGTGTTTCGAGAACAAGGATGCACATCAACGCTGTTTATCTGTTTCCTTTGAACTGTCGCCCTTTTTTCTGTGACCCACGCAGCAGTGGTTTTTATTTCATGTGAAGGTACGCAGCACTCTAATGAGTTGAAGGCACTTCGTTCTTTCACTTGTGGTGGTCAGAAAAGTTGGGAAAGTCTTCATTAGCTTTGGCTTCCAAAAATCTACAATCAAATCTCGAAAGCATGAAATGAACGCACGTTGGTCTTCAGCACATTATATCCTCCTGATGCAGAGGATATAATGGTCATTTTTCACCTCGTTTTGCTAAATAAATACTCATATGTACATTTTCAAAGCAAAAAACGTCTCATAACAAAATCCCGTCACTGTCATCCTACTTTAAGACATGAAAGAACAGGCAAAATAAATCTCTATAACGCTTTTCTATAGCAATTATGCATTGCAGTAATTAAAAAGCTGTGCATTTGCAATCAGTCGCTAACTAAATATGTTAAAAAACATTTACATATAATAGATAATACATTTAAGTAATCTTGTCTGAGAGATGAATTCTATTTGGAGTTTGTAGCAGATACAAACGCACAATCCAATTATCACAATTCAAATCAACACTGTGTTCTTATATCCGTACCGACAGTACATTGTCAGAAAGTTTTTTGTTCTAGATAATTAAATGGTACACACCAGAACCAGACTCTGAATAACTGATGCTTGTACATATGTATTATCCAGTTCACACATAGGCTACAAAGCCATTATTAGAGATGGATCAATGTTCAGCTGTACAGCAGCATGGTCCACTGTACTGTATATTAGCTCTACTATCATTCAAGTGCACTCTGCAGCAAATGTGACCTTGGCCCACTTTTTATTGTATCTTGTCAAAAGCTGACATGGTATTGTTGAGCATTATCTCAGTGGTTTTAACTTTGTTTGAACTTTGCAGCGACTGGAGCCAAAGCTGGCTATTATCTGTCTTTTTTTAATGCCTTTGCGCTCACTGGATATGTTCAGAATTCCATACGAACTCACATTTAATCTCTTTTGTTTACACACAAACTCAAACGTATGTCTCTTATTTCCAAACAGGAAAAAAAGGCTTTCTGCACTTCACTTTTTTCAGAAGACTTCGCAGGGTAAAGCAAAGTCGATCTTAAAGTGATTCTGCAGCTCCAGTACCAGCTTGTTAAAGTCTCTCTTTTTTCCTCTGAAGTAATCATCAGTGCTTGAGGGCAGCGTTTGGTTTAGTATTAGGAATTTTTTGCAGTCAAAAAATAAAGGATTAAAATAACATTAAAAAAAAATCAGATTTAGTGTACAAACTCTTCAATAAAATTTTTGTTTTTTAGTGTAATTTCCTGTGGTTTAGTTAACACTGTTACTCCAGAAAACAGATGATTTGTTGTTAATCAGTCTTGGTTTTTCTTGGGATTGTTCTCTTCTAAATGAACTGAAGGAGTAAAAGCTCTGAACTGTGAATAAATCATGTTTAAACGTTATTTTGATTGTATCTAAAACATCACACCATTACCCAGATGCTATGGCAACTGAGATGAAGCCAGCAGCGCAGAGCCAGGAAACAGAAATTGATGTTGTTCTGACAATTGACACAAGATATATTGGAGGAAGAGAGGTCTGTAACTCACCATACGAGTCATATGAGTCCCCACTGTGTCCGTATTCATAGTAGTCGTCTGAGCTGTAAACAGACAGGAGTGTGAGGTGAATATCACAATGCATAAATAAACATGAAACAAGAGAAAAAGAATACATTCTGCATCAAAGAAATTGCAGTTATCAGCAAATAATGGAATGTAACTTATTTTCAGTATTATTAAACATCAAAGTAATATTTATCGTGAAGCAATCACATATAATTTATGCAGTGGCAATAAAGAAAAACACACAAGTGTTTTTTCAGATATACTCTGCTGGATATAAAAGTAAAAAACAAACAAGAGGCAGCTTTCAATCGCTCAAAAGTTTCGGCCACATTTGTGGTTGTACAAGGCAATTTCCTCCACCATATTTCTGCACCAACTTCCAGTTCCATATCACTGCATATGGAGATCTATGAGAGGTGGCAACTTTAATGAAAAATAAAAAGATGGGGAGGCAAGTTGCATAGCGGTTCATTTCTCGCTTATTTATTTATTTCTTTATTTGCGGTTGCCGGTGAGATGCTGACAGAACAATCCTGCGTCAGTATCATTCAGTAACAGCGCTATCATTCAAGAGAGGCAATTCATCATAAGGCTGCCACTGAGCCGACGCCAGCCATCACAGCTGGGTCCTCTCCGCCTGCCTGTCAGTCAGTCTGTCAGCGACAGCAGCACCTCTCTGCTCTCCGGATTAGAGAGCTGAAGGCACCATCCAAAACCCCAACAAACCACGTCAACACCGCCCGATTGCTGAGGGCAAAGAGGTGACAGTAATGACACACCGCGGTGGAAGTAACGGACTACATTTTACTCCAGTTACTGTAACGGAGTAGCTTTCTGCGGTGTGATCTTAAAAAGCCAAAACCGAGGTCTGAGAGGTTGAGACGCTCCACTCCTCTATCAAATTACGCCGCAGTTTGCAGCACTTCAAGAAATCAATTTCTACAAATTCTGTCTGCTATTAAGGCTTCACTGAGCAGTATCTACTTCATAAAATGAACCTGCACAATGTTGACAGTCTTTAAAGAATTGTTAATCTTCACATTCATTCTCGTTAATCTTTCCTCTTTGTGTATCCCAATAAATTCACTGACAAACTGAAGATGCACCTCACAGTGTTTCCTCTATTACACTGAGAGGTAATAGTAATAGTGCTACTGTGTGGTGCCACCACACAGGTTTGCATGAAGATGCAGAGGGCTATCACACTAAAAGATTTTGTGATTGTACAACACATTCCATTAAACATTTCGTACTCTCTGTTTGGTATGCGTTATGTCACTTGTAAAAACCCAGCTAAAATCCTGCTGGAGGACCTGTTAACATAATGCCAAATGCTACTATTTAACTGAATGAGTTGTTGTCTAGCTAGTTTGCTGTCTTGTTGTCTTACGTGACAATGTGCAATGTCATGCAGTATATTTTTCAACTTTTTAGTGCACAGAAGGATAACTTCACTTTTGTGAAAAACATGAAAAACTCAAATGATGCACCCTGCTGTTACTGGAATATTTCGCTTTAATTTCATTCCTGCTAACAAAATTAGAACAAAACAGCCACTCTTTAACTTCGGTTCATCCAAATCACTTATTTTCCTCATAAGTAGCTCTGTAGGTGGATGTAAGATAGTTTTGGTTTTATTTGCCCAGGTTTTAATTTCTGCCTCCACTTTAAGCTAATACAATGTAAGTGAATGCTATTTTGTTTGTGGTGCTCCCAGCACCGCAAAAATTACATTTAAAAAAATTAACTGTAATGCATATTTCCAGAAGTGTTCCTGTTACTCAGGAAAATCCACACAACACACTGTCCACAGTTTTCGTAGGGACTATTTCTTCAGTAGAAAGTAGTTCCAGTGAAACTCATTCAGTGTGTTCTGTGCAATGCTTAAAGTAGAAAAAAATAAGTGCCAGTACTCCCCGTATTCACATGTTGGCATGTGTATCAGCCGGTAGCAGCAAATCATTAAGTATTACATTCTGAATGTCTACATTGAATAAAAGATACTAGGAGATGTTGCTGATTTTCATAACATAAATTTCATCATCGTCTGACTCTGTTCGTGTTCTTCTTTGTGCCCTTTTGGAGCCAGGCCAACATTATTGTAAGGTTAATGTATCGTCACTTAGACTAGCCGCTGACAGAGAAAAGCAGGCAGGTGAGAACGGGAACAGGTGAGCGTCACGTAGTGCGCCCTGGGTTATGCAGTTTATTTAGGGCCATTGTGAATCAAAAGAACCTGATATGGAGAGGGCAGAAAAGAGAGCTTGTGAGAAGAGCTGGTGCGCAAGAAAAAGTCATGGTTCACCAAAGAGTAAAATGTAGAAGTGCCGGTACTGCGTATCGGTGAGTACCGGCCCACTTCAAGCACTGGTTCTGTGGATTATCGAGAGTAATGGGGGCATGAAACTTTGCTTTGAATTTTTTAAAAATGTAATTTTTCTATGCTGTGATCACTATAAACAAAATTGTTCATTGTATTGTTGTAGAGGCAGAAATCTGGAAACCACAAATATCAAAACCTGGGCAATGCAACAGTAACATTTTCTGCATTACTAAATACCAATAAAGGAAAGTGAAAAAATGTGCTTTCTTGTATTTTGGTTGAACTGATCCTTACTTTGGCAGCCTCCCCACAACTGATAATGCCTCTCAACAGCAACAACACCACAACCTGATTGGCTGTTTTATTGTGTTCTGCAACAATTTCTTGGTAGGGATGAACAAGACAACAAGACCAATTGAGGACAGTGGGAGGAATCGTTTTAAGAGCACTATGGCGGCTCAATGAGACATGAGCTCCCTACAGAGGCTTGTGCCTTAAGTCAGGCTTAGCATAAATTTTACACAGATCATAATTCAACTACAAACAATGCCAAGCCAGCAGAAGCAAACAAGGCTTTTCCCCCGTGCTAATGTAGTCTCCCTCCAAGAAGCGAGGCCAGCTGCCGTTGCTCTGAGCGCGCGGTTTCCAGTCAGCACTCGCGGCAGCGGTGCCACCATGCATCTGCCACGGATGTCAAGTCCCTGCAATATCCTTGACACCACTCATTGGCCGACAGAGACAGAGGGAGGGAGAAGAGAGGGAGACAGAGAGACACGTGGCAGCTGAATGCATGTTTTGGCTCGTCATGTTGTGTACCCCGGGACAAGAGCTGACAGGATACTAAATAATTAGATTTCACACTGTGCTAAAATGCAGAGGTGTATTCCAGAGGGGTCGCCTTCAAAATAAACATCAATTTTTATGAATGTCAGAAAATCAATTTACCACAATTCACAGGTGCTTACAGACATATTGGAAAGTATGTGAAATATTAGGTAATCTTGGGCTTTCCTGTACAGCTCTGTGTCATTCAACAATAAAACACATCCAAATAACACAAACCAGGATGCTGCACAGCAATGCTAACACCATTTCAGAGGCTTGCTTACATGCTGTAGGCTGTCAGCATTTTTTCCTTTATTTATTTTCACCATGTTTATCTCACAAAAAAATTGTAAAAAAAAACAAAAAACAAAACAGCCTTTTTCCCCCCTTCTTAAGTCTTAAAGTTTCTCTGTTGCTAAAGGCAGAAAGGACCAATAATAGTAATCTGCTGTACTGAAAGCTGCCATTGCAGACCTGCTCTTTGCACAAAGGAGAGGAGTGCAACAAAAGCTGTTAGGCGCCTCTAATTTCTGAGGTGACATTTTATCAATATTGCTACACAACTTCTCTCCGTAGTTACTTTCTCTTCTTAATTACAGAGACCGGCGAGTCTTGAGAAGCGTCCTGAAGGTCAAAGATTCCAGTAAAAGTCTGCTTGGTGCAGCCAAAAGTTCGACAGGATCTGCTGCCCTACAGTACATTTCACATCAATCAGCACTCTGTAGTGTATGTGGAATTTAAGCATTCTAACTGAAAATGACCTTTTTTTAAATTAATGCTACACAGTAAAGATATGTAGTATAAAATACAGTAGTAATAGCAAGGGACATTTGCTTGAAAATATATGTTTATGTTATTTGGACATGTGTGTAGAGGAGCAGTTGCTTCCGATTTTGCACTGTATGATTAAAATGCCACCAAAGAGCTACAGTAAATGTGAGTGGATCATTTAAAAATGTTATTTAGTTATTAAGAATTTAGTTATTAAGAATACACAGTCTTCAATGGAATATGTGTTGCACTACGTAATCACTATAAGATTCAGCTTGATATACTGTAACTCCATATAACATGGTATCATCATGCAGATGAAACATTTAGGCACTTTTCCCAGTCACTGGTTTTGTTTGAAAATGTCAGGTTCCTTCGAGTACAAAAAGAAATGTTGTCAATTGGAAGTAATTTAAGGTGGTATGACATAAAAGGAGGAAAAAAATAACATAACATGAAAACCTTCTCCACTTCCTCCACGTACAATTCTACATTTATTCGCACTGATCTCAAATCACAGCTTTTGCCTTGTCGGAACGGAAGTGCACAGCTGGCAGCATGAACACAAGCATGAGATGAGGTGCCCGGGGTGGTTAGATCTCACTCGAGATATTGCCCTGTCATAGGTGTGAAAGTGCTTTGACTTTCTAAATAGGTCAACGTTTGATTTGACATTCATTAGCAGAAGGCGTCCGCTGGTTTGTGTTTCCCCAAACTTGAAACTGGCCAAGAAAAAAAAAAGAAGAAGAAAAAAAAAGCCCCACATCTGTCTAAAGCGCAGGCGTGCACCATGAGACGCAAACACAACACCTATTAGATAAGTGTGTCTCTTTCATCAGGCATCTGATTCCAGGCCTACTTTTCCACAGGTAAAAACCCTGCCTCTCTAGAGCATCTGTCATCTCTGTAAATGCTTCGTCTTAAGCACTGATGTTGCCGTTCCTGGGCACCGGCGAAACAGATGGTGGTGTTAAATCTGAATGATGTAGTACACGTCCCTAGTGGACTTTGTTTTCTTACATCGCCATTACTCTTCCAGTCCTCTGTGATAAATTTGAAGAAATCTAGTACGACATTACGAGGGGCTGCAGAGGTAATACAGTGCCGGTCTGATGTGGAGAAAGGCTGCTTTTCTTCTGTAGCCTATTTCTTGAATATTGCACACTTTAACTGATCATGACTGTGAATCCTCAGAAAAACTTACTTGATGCGTCTTGTGTAATCATGTTTTTCATTCATTTTTGGAAGAAGGTTGAAAAGGTAAAATGCTGACGAAAATGCCCCACACTGGATGCTCTGATTATACCGGCTCAGCGGTGATTTCCACAGACAACAATACAATGAAAATGGATGAGAAAAAAAAGCAGCACTGCCGTTTTTTAACCATTTAGTATGAAATGAAGCTCACATAATTTCAAATGGAACCCCCCCTTATACACTGGTGATTGCTCAGTGTGGTGGCTGATTGCAAAGCTATCTCCATGGCTGACCCCCTGCTGAAGAGCCACAAAGAGGGACAAAATGGCCTACGGCAAAGATTTGACTTTACAAATGAGTTGTCTTTCTGGTTTTGAACAGACCGTTTATGTTACTTTCCTCCTTTTTTGGAAAGCACATGGAATCCTCCTTCAGGGAAAATACTGCCTCTTCAAGTCAAGTCAGTCTACAGTATTCTTTAAAATCCACCATTTGTAAACATGTTTGGGCTGTTACATTGTGACTGTCTGGAATCTGTGAAAGACTTGTTATGTCTTATCAAAGGGACGCTACGCTCACAATATGTGACTTTTTGTCTTGAGACTGAGAGAGTGGTGTAAATCCCGCCCTCCTTCCCCTCAGATGGTCTAATTCCCGCCACAGCACCTGTCACTCATCTTGACAAGCTGTCTACCTTGAAAACAGCACCTAGGTACCCGGCGTCTGTGAAGCACTGCAGGCACCTCAGAAGCAGACAGCTAACATGGCCAATCTACACTAAGATTAAAAAAACAAAACAAAACACAATGCTGATATTCCCATTGTACTAAATGGGTGTTGTCTGCCTTAGGGCTCTAACACAACAAGCAGACCTCAAAGGAGTAGCATTGACAAAGGCAGGCTCATCAAATACACTGCATCACCAGCAATTGAACACAATGGAAAGACTATAGCCGACAGCTAACTGACCACTAACATGCATCTGAGGATGAATCCTACTGACTTTGGTGATTCCTGACATTTCCTCTACTGCCACCAGCAGGTTGGCATTTGTGGCTTGTGAAATGTCTTAACAACTGTTGGATGGATTGCCATGAAATATGCTACACACATTCACGTCCCCTTCAGGATGAATTGTAATCACTTTGGTGATCCTTTCACTTTTCATCTAGTGCCACCACCAGGTCAAAACTTCTTCTTCTTCTTTACGACCAAATACCTGCAAAATCAATGCCATTCCCAGTTGTCTGCTGTCTCCAACTTTCAGCTAGCAATAGCACTGGCTTTCTGACAACAGCTCACCATTTGCAACACAGCATGGATATGAAACAGTACATCATACACTTCCTATTCCTATTTCGGCATTTACAGCCCCCTACTTTGCTGGGGGACTCAATGATTCACAGCTATGACCACCACATTTTATAGCGGTAAGCTGGATGCTGGTATCTTTTTTGTGGCATTCCTTTATGTTACAACAATAAGCAAGCTGCTACAGGCATGTATGGTGAGCATTCGTTAGAGTTAGCCAAAGAGGAGTCAAATACTCCCTATGTGTCGTACATTGCGAGCATGCAGAAAGACTCTACATCGACAAAACCGTCAAGGAAGCTGCCATGGTTCGATATCATGGCCCTCAGTGTTTGATACAGAGATATTTCTAAGGACCATCACAATGAAATATTCATACATCAACCCTTGCAGATATGTTATGGTCTTTTTGTAGTATTCGATAGTGTGAAAATGACTAACTAGCCCCAAAGTTGTTCATTGAATAACACTAAGACTGGAGGTTTGCATGTGTGTTGGTGATGGAGACTTGTTTTCAGTTTTGGGGCTCTTTCAAGCAATCAATTGTAACTGCTACACCATGAAACGTCCAGCCACTCTCCTCCCCTGTTCTCCTCCATGCCCGTCTCTTGTACTAAGATTTACAGTTGCTCCTCAGGGATGCGTCTGCCCTTTAAAACACTGTCACACAGCTATCCCTGTGCCCGCAGGCCTCCGGGATCTAGCCTACAATGTAGCGTACCAAAGCAAGATGCAAGGGAAGGTGCAAGGTGTCAGCAGCCGGCAGTCTCTGAGGTGTCAAGTATGAAATAATGCTTTGATCGTGCCTGAGCTGCGAGAGACGACCTCGCTGCGACCTCTCCAAGTGTCCGGCCAGGGCTGTGCCACAGCTGTCATCCTTCTCATTTCCCTACAGAGGCGTCACCTTCTCTCTGCTAATAAAATTAAAGACGCTCTCCACATGAGCAGCCCTCTCCAGCCTCCTTGACCTTAGCACTTGATTGATATCTAAGCGCTGCAGTTTCTGATAACTCTCCTGAGATGAAGCCCTCTGCTGCCTCTCCAAAAAAGATGATGGCTCAGTGCTCTGTGCTGTATAAACACAGTAAGAGGAGGCTGTGATCTAGGAGCTGGCGGACTGACTGCCATGGCTGTCATGCTGAGGTAGTCGTTCCACGAGGTTCCCCCAGGCGCTGGCTCTCTCCTGAAACATGTAAGTGTCGCAAAATGTCTCCAGTGCGTCTAAATACAGCTTTTTAGCTGAAGTCTCATGTCTTACGGTTGTGACCGACTTATTTGCCTTTCAAATTTAATTATGTCTAAATTACTCAATTCTGGCTGCCCTGTGTGACAGAACGTGTTCAGTATAGTTACACAGGTTGGCTTGTCTCATTCGGCAGTGGTTAGTACAACCAGAGTGCAGGATAACATTTCGTACCAGTTAAACCCAGCAGAGGACATTAAGATTTTATCAGTCACTGCCCAACAGTGACGATAACTGAGTACATGAGTAACTGAATAACTGAGTACTCAAGTACTGTAATAAAGTAAAATGTTAAAGCCAGTATGCGTATATTTCTTATGTATTTATCGCATTTTCTATTCTGTTGGCACAAGCTTTTCTTTATACAAAAATGAGGCAATTCTAGTGAAAACTGGTGTTGTCTATGTGTTGCATGTGTTGGAAATTTTTCAAAATGTACACATAGTGGCCATATAGTAGTACTGGTACTTTTCTTGAGTACTGCCAGTTTGTGAAACTGTTTGTGAAAATTTTTTTCTTGGCTGTCATTCAAACAGAAATATTATATTTCTTACTTCACTATATTTATCTGACAGCTTTAGTTAGTACTATTTACACAATGGGGTTTTAAGGGCAAAAGACGCAATCTAGTATAAAATGTGATGCTGATAAAGATTAAATTAACCAGCTGTAAACTATACGTTACAGTTAGACCAATATTAAAACACTTCTTACAGGTAAAGCCTGTAATCACAGAGTACATTTCTCTGCTCCAACTCAAGATGTAGGTTTTAGTGTTGCTGCTAACAAAGACAAGACTTGCATAACGGGCTGAAATGAAAGTACTTTTTCTTTTTGATAGTTGAGTACATTTTGCTGACAAGAATACTTCAAATTTGAAACCTTTTTAATTAATTTAAACATTCGCTAACCGCTAATGTCACTGGCCGAAACACACGTGAGTGCTGGCTTGTTATTTATGTGCAGTATCACTGCAGCTTACGTTTACAATCACTTTTGATTCATCTGTCAAATTTTTTCAAGTCTGTAAAATTTTGTATATAAAATTTCAGAAGAGTGCAAGGTGACATCAGATAGCTTGTTTGCCTGACCGACAGTCCGAAAACAAAAAGATATCCAAGTTAGAATGATATAAAATCTTCACATTTGGGGGACGACTTCATGACTTCACAAACAATCATCATCATATTCTGATGGCCGACCAATTCATTCAGCACAAACATAGAGTCCTTTCTCTGGTGACTCTGAAGCTGGTGAGGAAAGTCAGCTCTGATTTTTTTTAGTTCAAATGGGAGGAGTTTTTTGGGCACATTTTCTTGGATAGTAAGATAATATATGATAACCACCTAAAGCTAAATGTATTTCACATTTTATGGAAATATATTTCAAGATAATTAAGGTATCAGTAAATCCACTGACGCAGTATTACTTTTTAAGAGCAGAAGCCTTTTAAAACCATCCTCTTCCTTTCTCCTCGTGTTCACAAATGGCAGGCCTGTTTCTAGCATAAGCCATCGGGGTAATACCATGACAGAGAGACTGTAAATTGTTCTGCTTGTTATCCTCCGGCAACTGAAATCCTGCCACGCAGTCAGAGCTCAGATTGGTGACTGGGAGCTCCTTAGGCTTCGAGAAACATTGTTAGGAGCCTTCTCGTCCACACACACACACACACACACACACACACACACACATCAACACACACACCGGCACACACACACATGCACACACTCTCCTCGAGGCCCTGCTGCAGCTGGGACCTGCTATGACTTTCCTCAGACTCAGGGTGAAAATAATGCACCTTTGTCCATCACAAAGCTGAACAGGATTGTGACTGTGAAGAGGACGCAATGGAAGGACGTATTATGTGGCAGTATTAACTGCAGTTGCTAAAACGCAATAATTAAAGGTAATAAATGGATTATTGTGGACCTGTAATGTAATATGTAGCAAGGACCCGTGGCTTTAAGATAGGGTTAGAATGTCTTATATTAATAATTATGTACATAGTTCTTTATGCACTGCCTGCAGGAGTAAACAAAGGACAAACAAAGGGAACATGTCACACAATATATCTTATATTTATGGACAAACGGTCTAAATTTGATCAATCTGACGCCAGTCATATCACAGAAATACATCATAAAGCTTATGTTGTATACATACGCAATGTCAGCCTGCAGTAGAAGTAACTTTTCAACCAAATCCAGGACACGGGACACAAGAATAAGAGAAGAAGTAAGTGAATCAGCTGTCTCTGGAGGCGCAGGCTTCGATGTCTGGGCCCTATTAGTTGCTTTGTCTCCCGCCAGATAGCAGACATGAAAATCTCTTTGAGTCGACCCAGCCTCCAGCCTTTACATGATGGACTCCATTTTTCTTCTGTGCCGCCACCAACCCCCCCTCACTCCCACTCCCACCTTCACCAAAAACACCCCCACCATTATTCACGAGGCTGCTTTTAAAACAAATAGCTGCACATTCCTGAGGCGGACATGCGTTCCCCCTAGCGAGCATCTCTACACCTAAGCACCGACACTTCAAGATACATCCCTCGGTGTGTTAGAGAGGGAGAGGAATGCGTGCGTGTGTGTGTGTGTGCGTGTGTGTGTGGGTGTGTGATCTGGCCCCAAAAAAAAAGAGATAGCACAAAAGATGGATGAAGCCTGGGTGACATACATCCTGACACCACCACAAAAGAAAACATCGACCACCCTGCTCACAAAAGCCAAGAGACAGAATAATGTTTTTTTTTTTCTTCTGTGTCTGTTTTCCTTTTTTCCAGCTGCTGTCAATACAATCCAATTTTTGACACACTAAATGTGGCAACAATCATTCTTTCTGTGAAGTGGCCAGCAGGCATACATATATGTAGCACATTGTGTGCTGATGAAATACAGTGGGACACCAACAAACCAAAGCGAAAGCCTTTGACCTTGTGTGGCTTGGAGATTGTGATAGCTCCCTGGATATAAGAAAATCAATATTCTGCATTTAGCTGTGCAGGACCCTCTGTTAAACGGCACAACGTACCACTAAGACTGTTTATTTTGCATTGACATGAGAAACACCTTGAGCAAAACGCACCTTTGGCTAGATATTTTAGACGGTGATTAAAAAAAAGATAATACATTTAACGTAATGAGCTTCAATTAATTCCTTGGAGGAGTCTGCTGAGATTGGTTTGTCTTGAGAGCTTAAGATTCAAATACAGAATACTTGAATTAGAGATCCGGCTATGCATCCAATCTTTTCAAATCTTCTAAACCTGACTGAACGTTAAATTCCACTTTTTGGAGTTAATCTTAAAAGACAACTCAAAGGTCAGTCAAAACATTTCACACTTCACAAAATACTTCATTAACAGGAAGTGTTCTTTCGAGTTTCAAACAGGGCAGAAAATGAGCATAAATGACTCCTAACAGCTCATGCACCATAATCCAGCTGTTCCGAACCCAGAAGACTTCAAAATCTCAATTTTACCTCATGTTCTCTTACATTTATTCAAGCCCAAATGACCAGACTGCAGCAAACTCGCTGCCCTCAGATGCTGCTTGTACACTTTATTTTATAAAAATAAATTTTAGACTTTGAGAGACATAATTACAACTCATCGCATATTCAAGTGCTTCTTAAGTCAGTGCACTCACTCAAGCTGTTTGGAGTGCTGTCATTGTTATGTTTTTGCCCTGGTATGAGCTCTAAAAAGCATGATAACATGACAACCCAGTTTGAATTTCTGAGTCATTCATTGCTTATAAGTACACTCAGTTGCCAGTTAGCCAGTTTATTAGGTACACCAAGCTAAAACTAATGTAGTCTAATAGAACAGGCCTGCAATAAATCCTCCCTTCATGAAGGTTATAATGTTCAGTTTTTGAAAGCGTGTCAGAGAGGTGTTGATTCAACTGTAGGTTCATTCTGGAGGACGTACTTTGGGGTGCTGTTGAACATTATACAGAGAGGTGTGTCTGTTGCTTACTGTAGCCTACACTCATTTATATAAATAGGGTTGACAAAATAATAGAAACACCTGTAAACTGAGTGTAAATGCCATTACCATACAGAATGTTAATATTGGGCATTTTTCAAGATTAGATTCAAGGACTCCATTTTTTAACTTTCAATGCCAACATGTTTTATATCATTTCCATATACAGCACACAATATATGGCAACAACACTATGCTTAGAGTATGGTTAACGTTTTTTTATTGTTGTTTTTTGGCCACCTGGTGGAGGTAGGTGAAGTTGTGCCAGAAAGCCCCACTCTGCTTCTGCTTCTCTGCTTTGGTGCTGGGAAGGTATTGTAAAGTGGGTTTATCAGAGCTTTTCTCCTGCTTCGCCTCATGCCATGGATAAAGAGGTCGATGAGAGCGGTGAGCGAAACAATAAAGTTGTGGGCCGTAAAACCAAAACGACGAGCTGAAAGATGCTAAAATGCTCAGTGTAGCTGAGGGCAGCTGCAGAGTCAGGTGATGATTTTCTATGGGTTTACTATAAGCGCCTCCCACCTGCATTAGTGCGGCTTTAAAATTAAGATACTGATTTACAATTTCTAGCATGGAAGTCGAATGTGCTACACATGCGCCTGACCCCGACACTTTCTACCTCTCTACAGTAAGAGAGGCTGCGTCCTGGCCTGAGCCCAGGGATCGGGTGTGAATTGTATGTTGCAGAAATATCCAATATGAACATAATTCCAGGGAATACTGGGCTGGTAAATGCCTAATAGTAAGGGTTATTTGAAACTTACTTTTGTCCTTGATTACTGTAGTTGTTGTCATACGATTCGTATCCTTGGTCATCATAAGCTGTTCCGTAGCCGTCGTCATATTCCTGAAGTAACAGAGACAAAATGCAACCAGTTAGATGAGGTGCAGATAAGGACACTTTCCAGGAAACATTTTGCCATTGAACAGATGTTGATATGACAACCTGTGCAACATTATAAACCTGTTGAAATGTAGAGCGAAGAGGTTGAGAGGAGATATGAAGGATAAGAGCTGCTGCGTGCTGCACTGTTTGGTTAAATTGTGACCTAAACACCTTTTTGAAAGTGGTTAACAACAATTTCAGCATCTTTTACCAAACCATGGTATCCTATTGTGGAATTTCTTACTATTCATCAAATGCTTACAGGGTAGTTTTTTTAACGATACATTGCAGAGCAACGAAGCCTGAAACTTAGCACAGATATAGGTCAAACTGCTGTTGGTATATCAGCCCATATTCAGCAACATTAGAGTGGTAACTGCAGCCCTGCCCTTGTCTCTGTGTCAACTGACTGACAGTGGGATGTAAAGACTCTCGCTGTGGCAACGTTTCATCACCACCTCAAAGGATGAGCCTTGAACATCTGTTTGTGCTCCAGCAATCTGCCCCGTCCCCCCCTCTGCACTCCACCCGAGCCCCCGCCAAGAGGAACATCAAAGCGAACCAGTGCCGCACCCGTCCTAATTTGGGATAAATGGGACTTATGTTCCACAAAAGGCGTCGACCCCTAGCGACACATCTCTCATCCCCCACACACTTCTTGGCTAATTCCATCTGCCCCTGATTTACATGCTTGAAATGAATGTCTGTAAGATTTAGCACCAGAAGAAAATGCTCATCACATCCATATTATTATTAAGGCCCTAATTCCTGATTAGAAACATGCATTTGCCAAATGACAGTATTTGAGTCTTTTATCTTTAATCCTCCAGAAACTAAGTCCGTGTAAAGGAACTACATATGACTCTCAACAAAGAGACCCGGATGTAGTAATACTTTCCTGTTTCTGGGTAAAATATTTGGTGCAACAGTTGCTTAGACATTTGTTTTGTTACACTGTGGAGGAAACCTGGCTGGTGCATTTTATGAATCATTTTTATGTGCTCAAACCTCTCCTTGGTCATCCCATTGGGTGGCTTTCAAGACTTGTTTGTGATTCCTTTGTTATTTGCGTGTGAGTGGGAGGTCTTTGTCAGTTCCCTTCTATTTGTCTAGAGGTAGCTCGAGGGGAATTTAAGTCCCTCCTGGCATTTATAATTCTGCAGTTACAAGAGCTTTCGCAAAGTCAACAATTCCCCATGCTAATGCAAGGACTAAGTTTAGTCAACAACTGTACCTTTGACAATATTAAACACCTTGAAAGCAAAAGGAACAGCAGTCCTCAGAAAGCAGTGCAATTTTGTCAAAAGGCGTGTAATTAAAAGCACTTTTTAACAGGCAGATGAAACTGTAGACTTTGACTTGAAATTCCCCATCATAACCTTTTTCTGCCTAATGAAACACAAGAGAAAAAAATTACCCTAGTAATTTTTGAATAGTTTTTTTTTTGTTTAAGATAATCATCACAAAATTGACAATAGTAAAAATAATGTTAATATTTATAAGTGACAAATAGGGGATAGAAGATTGTGGAGGGAACAGGCTTAAGAAGGCAATCTAAAAAAACACAGTAATAATAATAAACACCTCATGTTACTGGACAATTTCATGCAATCAAGCTATACAATAAATACTACCACTGTGAAGGTTTTGTTGTGTTAGATGGTGATTTTTAGGCCGTAATCCTTGTCATATTTGTGTTGCTTTATACTGTATTGTACATGTGTTGCAGTCATTTTTTCCATCCAACATGTGGACAGGGATGGGCACCGAGGACTGGTCTTAATTTGGTACCAGTTCCTGAACCTTGATAAGGATAAGCTCCTTCAGCAGTCGCAGCTGTATTAGAGAATCATTCATTCATTTGTTTAACATTCTGCATTTTCTGTTTA
This sequence comes from Oplegnathus fasciatus, assembly GCA_003416845.1. Classification (NCBI taxonomy): domain Eukaryota; kingdom Metazoa; phylum Chordata; class Actinopteri; order Centrarchiformes; family Oplegnathidae; genus Oplegnathus; species Oplegnathus fasciatus. The sequence goes on along the minus strand of NTHP01000076.1, from coordinate 1,014,561 downwards.
CCTACTACGAAATTAACTTTTTCACTTGGCATCTTTGTCAGGTCATATCAGGTATAAAATGCTGTGTGAGTGTCTGTAGTAAACAACATTAACAGCATGCCATGATCATTTTCCAAATAAATAAATGGCACATTGAGCACAGTGCACTTGAGTGGTATTAGTACTGACACTGTAAGGATCAAAAGCGATAAGCAGTACCCGTATTGATAAAATAATATTAGGATCTGCTAATAAGCATTTTATGAGGACTGATCTAACAGAAGAACCAGGCCTCTATCGTGAATATGTATTATGATTATGATACTGTACTCTGTAGAGTCAACCAACCTCATGTTCCCTTCTTCTGTCTAAACATCTTGGTCTTTGGAAATACAATATGATTTTATCTTATTATGCTTTTCTTTAAAGGAACTGCCCCCCCCNNCACACACACACACACACATATACTGTATGGGCATCAGGTAAGAATCAGATGTATTTTATCTATGAATTGTTAATACTTTAGAGTTCCAAAGAGGTGAAAAAAACAATGCAACATACACTATTTGCTCAAAGCCACATCTAAAGTCTTTGAAGCTTAAACAGCTTTACCCAAAAGGCACCTGCTGAAGTAAGTCTGCGCTCTGCTAGAAATGTCATCCCATTTGAAATTGAAATAATGTCTCTGTTTTTGTCAGAAACATGCCTGTTTTTGCCGCAAAACTTTAAGGATCATTCTATTTCAATCTATTAAAGTTGTCTCTATTATACAGTACCTATTGTAGGCTGGAATAAACAAGCGTGGTTATGAATATTGAATGATGGGAGTTTCGGCAGGAGCACAAAAAGTAAAATCATGTCGCTGTGATTGTGAAGGCAGCCTCTGTTGTCGAATAAAACACTTTCTTTGAGTACAAAAGCACGAGGAGAGTCAAAGCCTGTAAGATGAGTGAGTCAACTGTCTCCACTGCTTTCTCCTTACTGACCACGTATTTTTGCACACATAAAATAAAGCCATAACTGTGCATGCCATTTGGACATATGATAATAAATAAGGTCACTAAAGGGAAGAGTACTCTGTTACCTTCATTCCACACCTCTAGCAGGGGATTCCAGAAAATTACACAATGTTCTATGAATGTTCTACGAGTATATGGCAAACATGCATACTCGTTTCAAAAGCTCACCTATGACGCATGACTTCTAATACAGCAAATGTGCCACTGGTAACTCACACACTAAGTATGTAAAACAATGTATACAACATGTTCTGCAATAAAAATGTGAACTCTACTGTTCATTATCTCAGGACACATCGACACAGCCAATTAGCACCCAGATACAAAGCTGCTAGTCCAGCAGGACTATAAATGGAGAGTGAACTTGTGAACATCAGAAATTAACAAAGTCTAGGGACTACACTTCTTGGCTGCAGAGTTATATAATTTGACGTGAAAAAGACTGATCACAGACATCTGATTGCCTTTAGGGCTGAGTATCCAGTGGTTAAAGACACTGAGCAGCAGATTCATGAAATGCTAGCAGAAACGCACTGAAAAGGTGGGGCTAATTAAAAATAATGAGCTGCGTGGGCCGTATCAGTCACATTAGTCACTGATATCATGAACTTTTATCACAGTTTAATACAAGGTTATTTTAGTTCACCACTGACACCCAGCAGAGATCTTAAAACCAAGGAAACGTCTCTCCTACACCTTCATTTTCACTTTTATCTGTAGCTAAATTGGCTTAATGAATTTCATTTCCTCCTGCATATGAAAACAATGAAATGTGATTTTCTTAGACATACATTATTATGTTCCTATGTTATGAAGGCAGCAGGGGGTGTGTTCTATAACACAGCAGGTCTGACTTATTCCTTACCATCAGTAACCTGTAGCTTTGGTACTCTTCTTTTTTTTATTCATTAATGTTAAAAAGAAAAAAACAACAACTCTGTTATATATTTCAATAATATTCCTGCAGGGACTTAAAAGTCTCCGGCATAGAGTTCAGTGACTTTACCTTGACATGTTTCTAACTATTCAATGTAATTCATATTGTCCATGTACTATAAGGGTTAGTAACTCAGTCTCTCAGTATTGATTTTATACCATGTGGCTGTTCTTTAGATTGTTTTTATCTTTTTCTTTTTTTATCATCACCTACTCAACAGTGAAAAGATGTAGTTTTTCTCCTAAGGAATAAGTATGATATTCAAGAGAGAGACTGTTCAATCTGGATATATTATAAAACTTTTATCCAAAGCACTTAACAATTTGCCTCTCATTCATCCATTCACACTCACACAGTGATGGTGGAACCATGCAAGGCACTTGGCTAACCATCGGGAACATTTGGGGTTCAGTGTCTTGCTCAAGTACACTTGGACATGTGGACAGGAGGAGCCAGGGATCGAGCCCCCAGTTGACATCCTCTTGTGCATCTTGTCCAGAAAATGGTAGGACTTTGTTTGTCAGCTGGTTCTTAGAGGTGCTAATGCATTAGTTTAGAGTAAGTTGAAAAATACCAGGTGAAAATTAAAAACATACCCACATCAGGATTGCCACAACCAACACAAGGCTGACATCTGGCACTAAGAAGAGATTATGTCATGTGAAAACATGGCATTACTGGATGATTTACCACCGCCATACCCAGGCTTAATTCAAAAGGCCTGCCAGCGAACCCAAGAGGCCACAATTATGCCTCATTACACGTCACAGTACTAAAGTGTTGGACGAAACAAGCAACAATATGACGGTGTTGCCAGGAGAAACACCATGGGGTCATTAAAATAAAAAATGTTCCTCTCCTTTGTCCTAAGACAAATAAATTAAGAAGAAATCTTGCATGCAAATTTGACAAATTGGCCTGAGGGTGGTGCTATAAGAAAGATGGCCAAAATGCAAAAGGTTCAACCTCTGGGGAGCATGAATGTGCTCAGTAATTTCATATGATATTTCTTGTGAACAAGTGGGAATTCTGGCATGAATCTGGGGCAAGAGGAAAGTTTGGACGGTCTCCAAAACATTGGATATTATCTTCTGGGGACCATGAATATCTACTGCTAATGTCACATAAATCCTTCCATTAGATTTGCAGGTAGCAGGGGAAAAAAAGGGTTACCAGAGTTTTGGGGAATGTTGGTACGTTTATAACAAATTTCATTTTCAGTAGTTGCTGAAATATCTTTGTGACATAGACCAACCAACATCACAACTGTTGTAGGTCCACTATCAAGGCAAAAATAGCCACTTCTGAACCAAATCATTCTGTCTAAACTCTACACCACGCTACGAACTGTTTCATAATACTCAAAGCATGCACAGTGTTAGCAGAGCAGGTAGACACTCTGATTAGTTTCCAGCACCAGCCATTAGTGTGAGTCCTCCTCTCGTCTCGATGGCGATTCTATCTAGGTGCTGTCCACTCACATTGGATGACACTGCCTGGTATTAAGGGCCACATTAAACTTTAACAATGGCATGTTATTGCCATTTATTAGAGCAGCTACTCTATAATTGAGTTACAAGTGAGCAGAGAGGAGAAACATGCTTGGTTTATAAATCACATTGGCACATTCAAAATGATTTTTTTCTGTGGTGTCTGACATGTGGAACAACTTTAAAATAGAAAGCAGACTGTGATGATAGCATGATTGAAGCTATTATCATATCTAATGGGTTTGTATTGATATACCATTTACTCAAAATATCTTAGAGAGCACAATACGACGACAACACTGCGACAGTGCTATGTTTCCAAGACTAAACAGGATTAGTGTGACAGTGAGAGGTTGGGG
>NTHP01000076.1:998597-1010708 GCA_003416845.1 Oplegnathus fasciatus | reverse complement strand
TGTAGAGACAGAGAGGGGAGAGAGAGCAGCCCCTAAGTGAGTCTTTCATTTGTATGCCAGTGGATGGCTGAGAGGCGTGTTGTTAAAAGATAAGGACTGGTCTCTGAAGCCACTGAAGACTAACAGAGGGCCTGGCACTGCATGTTACAACAGCAGTATCACAACCGCTCCGCTGTGCTCTACAATACCAGTGTAACAGATAGGATGCCACTGACACCCAGAGCAGACTTTTCAGTCGCTGGATTTGTTCCCTGCACACTGTATTAAATCCAAATGAGTTCAACAACACACTGTCCTCACATTATGAACTTTGTAGAGAACTGCACATGCTGCGTGACCTCTGCTAAACCCCAAAAGGTGTCACAAATGCAAACAACAAAGCGAGAAAATTAAGTAAATCAGAAGAAGAAAAGCCTTGTTCTTCCCAGATGACTTTAGTACGATACCATCTGTTCAAAGAAAAATGTCGCGCCTCCGCACAGCTGTGCCACACATTGCTCTTAACTTCTTAACGCTAAAAGCAAAATTACACCCCATGATATTGTTCAAAGAAAACAAATAATCCAGTATTTGTAACCCTCGGTCATCTGTCTTGGCCTCAAAATTTTGCAAAGCTAAAGTATGTGTCATTTATTCGCCTCTTCCTGCCAGCATATTTCAGAAAGCTGAACAGGCTGGAATTTGCTGAAGCTTTTCCACTGCAGGGGTAGAAATACTGCTCAAGCTATCAGACTGAAGACGCCAAAAAGTTGGCCCATGCATCAAGTTGAAGTATCACTACTCTGTATTGCGCTTGACAAATGTCTGGCTTTCCTAACTGTTTTAAAACTTTGGTTTTAATCTTGGCTAAGTTTCAAATAAAGCTCATGCACATCTGTCTGGTATTATCAGGGGAATTTATGTCGTTAATGAATTAGCCCTGCAGAAACACATCTGCACTGGAAAATGAAATTCAATATCATTACTTCTGATGCACCTAGCTGTACTCGACTGTACTCGTTTATCCTGTGCAGAGTCATGGGGGTCTGAAACCTATCCAAGCTCTGCTTAGGCAAGAGGTAGGGACATGTGGACCACTATACACACCGACATTCACACCTGCAGGCAATTTAGAGGCATCAGTTTACCCATCCTGCATGTTTTTGGACTTTGGGAAGAAACCAGACAACCAGGAGGAACCCACAGAGCACTGGGAAAAAAATGCAAACTCTACACAGAATGGCCATGGCTGACCAGTGGGTTTGAAAGGACTTTTTAGTTGTGAGAAGGGCGTATAAAGGAAAACATATGACCTTCTGGCGGCACTACAGGAAAAGTCAGGGGATCACCAAGTCATTAGGATTCATCCTCTTGGAACCATGAATATCTGTACCAAATGTCATGGCAATCCATCCAATAGATATTTCAGTCTGGACCAAAGTGGTGGACAGACCCACCAACTAACATTGCCATCTCTAAAGCCACACTGCAAGCATGGACAATAAAAATAGGAGAGGAACAATAATTTGTGCTACAGAAACAAATTACAGCTGCATTCATAAGAATATATATATGTATATATATAGCAAGAGATAAAAATACATTAATTTTCTCTGTAATTATTACAAATCACAGGTTTTGTCCCATGTGAATAGGTTTCAATCTTATCTTCATGACTGGCCTCGCCTACCAAACCACTTGGATACAGCTCCTTTATTACTGTATCTGAAATATTTTCCTAACCATTACACCCAATTTAGATTAAAATGGCTACAAGGACAGCGCCATAGAGAACACGATTCAATTAACAATGCTTGGCTCGCAACTGAGCTGGACATGAAGAGAAGAGCCTGAGGGGGATGAGTTTTTTTGTAATGCCACAACAGTTAGCAAGGACCCATAATGCTCAGAACAGATTAATGTATCTGGAGGATTTAACATAAACAATACCAACCCACGTGCACAGCACATTTCTTGGTCTTCTCACCCAGAGGAATTAAGCAGAAACAAACACAGTTACACTCACATACAGTATAGCTCTATATTTAGCATGGAAGTGAAGTTCTGCTGCTTTGATTAGCCTCATCGGATTTCATATTGAAATGTGGCACAAGAAAGATGACATGCATGCTCCAATGGGATTAGCAGCAGGTAAAACAGACATCTTAATGCACCTAATGAATTACATGAAATGAGATTTGGCTGCAATCAAAGTAACCATTCAAGACTGATGGGGCTGCCAAGACTGGATCACAGAATAATAACATTTCTGTGATTTTGTTTGGTAACAATTGGATTCAGAGTAATTTGATAGAAGCTTTAAGAGGAGTGGATTATGTAAACCAAAAAGCATCCAGACAAAGATACTGTACAACCATGCGTCATTATGACAAAAAAGGTAACCTAGGTCTGGTGCTTTTTCTCTGAGAGAGGAAGAAAGTGCCTCCAGCTGAACAAATGTTTTGGCCCGTGGCGATGCTGCACAGCAAAAAAGAGAACGATGGGAACATGCATATGAGTGAATGTTAAGCAGTGATAAATGAAGGCAACAAATGTGAACAAGAAACATCTCTTTGTCATTTCATTGATGAATACAATAGCCTATTTGTCAGCGCCCAATGGAGAACACTTGTCCTGGGATGGTGATGTATTCAGATAACACAGAGTCAAACTCATTCAGCCACTAATTTGCAGTGATGTGGTTAGATTTATCATCTGGCAGATGTTGGGGGGCTTTTTTTTCTCCATCCAGATACACAGGTGCAGGTGTTGGGGGATGCAGTTTACAACTGTGACAATGATGGGAAACAGCTGGTCCAGGAGTCATTCTCTACGACCTCCACACATTTGAATTGCAACCTCTGAATAAACCTGTCAGATGTGGTTAGGTATGGGCTGTTGGGGCAATTTTCCAACGCGGGCCACCTCCTCTCTCCTTCTATCTGCTAAATATGCGATGTTGATGCCGGGGTCCCTGAGGAACTTGCCTTGACAGTGCGGCAGGAGACTCTCTTGGCAAATGCACAAAGGCTCTGACTCAAAGCATAATATATTCATCTCTGGTAGCTGTTGATATTATAGCCAGGTTCCCATAAGACTGTGCAGGTAAGCTACAAGACCAATAATGGCTACAATAAGAAATTCACAGTCTTTATGCTGACACCTCATGTATGGCAAGACAAAAACAAGACTGTTGAGTGCATGCAGTTCAAGTCATACAGGCTGATAATGGGCATCTTTAAAGGGCCAGCTCACCCAAATTATAAAACAACATATCTGCTCACACACAATGGTATGTAGTCATGTAGACAGTTTTGGTTTTATGTGCCACGGTTTTGAGTTATTTGTCTTTAATATTTCTGCTGCCACCCCAATAAAATGGAGATAAGTGGAATTCATTTTGTGATGCTCAACATAATACATTCAAAACAGGAACAGTATTCCCGTCATTGTGGATAACTCAGAAATCTTGCTGTTTGTATCATGTCTTTGTTTGCAGATGTGACTGAGTTATGACTCAGAGAAGAAGTATGATGTTTGACACAGATTATGGCAATCGGGCACGCCAAGGGTTTTAAAGTACCTCGTTTGCCTCCATGAGCTGTGTGTCACAGCCACCGGTGCTGCTGCAACAGCTGACTGTGCTGGTGAGCGGCCAAAACAGCAGAGATGTGGAGTTTAACAGGCAGGCAGAATCTAATGGCAGATGCTATTGAGTTGCATTGTGGGAAATACAGATTTCAGGATTTTGGGAGCTTGACCCATATTCGGGAATAAAAGTCAGGGTATGTCATGTTACTTTGATTTTGACAGTTCTTTGAAATCAGTTTCTACTACTACTTTATGGAAGTGCAACACTAAATCAGTGGTGTACAACTCCTACAGAATTATCTTTAAATGACGAGGGCCAAGGAGGACTGCAACTAACGATTATATTCATTATTCCTCAATCTGCTGATTATTTTTTCAATTCATCAATAGAGCACCTCGTCAATAAGAAAACAACGAAAAATGCCTCGCACAAGTTCCCACAGCCCAAAACAAGTCGATTTGCTTGTTTGGCCCTAAACCCAAAGATATCCAATTCACAATGATGTAAAACAGAGAAAAGCAGCAAATTCTCACATTTAAGAAACTGGAATGAGCAAATGTTTGGCATTTTTGCTTAATAAATGACTTAAATTATTAATTTTGTCCTCTTTTGGGTACAGAGTTTTAATATACTCACATATTCGCCATATGTGTCCTGAACTATGGGAGGAGCCGGCCGGTATCCAGCGGTTGGGGGGGCGCCTCTGGCTCTCTGAACCCCCCTCCCTCTGGAAGATGGAGCCCGGCTGGGTGGGGCTCCTCTGGGTGCTGCTCCTCGGGGCACTGCCGCATGCAGGGGAGGAACTCCTCCTCGACTCCTGACACAAAACACAAACATCCGCCCAGGTTTAGATGAAAGAGCAGAAACTTTAACACATTTTTTATATCTTATTAGTTCTTTTGAGGAGAATGTGATCAATTCTGTGAATTGTGGAAGGGAGAAATGGATATGCGTGCATAGTTGGGATGGATCAGATAACGCAGAGTATATCCTCGTTCTACACAACATGTTCATATGATCTAAAAGCTTTAAAAGATACCATTACAAGGATAGGATTATACACCATCAATATAAGATGTCCATTGCCTTCCAGGTCTTTATGAAGAGGTGCTGTAATTTATTATGTTTGGAGTCAAGCTGCCTCGTCTACTTCCACTCCAGTTAATGATTTCCTACATCGGCCAGAATGACTTGGTACAACCATAGCGATGAATTTGATACATTCAGCGGCAGGTTATATGTGTAGGTGGAGACAGAGGAACAGCGAGGGTGGAGGGCAAGTTCCTTCAGTTGAGAAAAAGTGAGTCACGTCCATTACTCAAAACACAGCATGTCTTGTGGCTGAATTGCTTTCCTGTCTATTAAGGAAAATGCAGATGAAAAAAATGGTATTTCTGCCTGTTCAGTGATGGATGTTTCCTTGTGCATTTGTTGATTTTTAAATGCTCAGTCTTGGAATAAAGCCTTGGACTCTGAGGAAGTGGCACAAAAACCTGATTTTTACCATTAATGTTTTAGATATTGTGCTGCAAGTTTTGGGGTTTGTTTTCACCTTTATTATTTAGGTAAACAAGCATGACTCTCACAAAGCTCTGCTGCAAAATAGCTACTTTGAGATACTGATCTGTACAGTCATCTAGATGAATTAACACAGAACCCAGAGTCTAACCTGCACTGTAATCAAGATGGAAGAAAAGTCAAGCTGCTGTGTTGGAAATCAAAGGCAGTCTGACCTTGTGGTTTGGTAACATGTTGTTGGAGCTTTTTACACCGACTGAGCTTTCTTCTAAAAGCAGTTAACTGATCTGAAGCAGCAGCAGAAAACCACCAAGGTTGCTCTCCGGGTCATTTTCTTTCAATGCTTTCCATTTCAGCTGCGCAGCATACTGGTGAAACATCACAGATTTGGGGAGGAGGAGAAAAAAAAAAGAAAGAAATCTTTCTAATTTTCTGACTAACGGGGACAGTGGAGGATGTTTACTTGATAGAAACTGGATCGGCCTCAAGCGGAGAAAAAACAGTTGAGTACTGAGAGTTGATTCCCCTTCAAGAGCAGGACTTCTCTTACAGCTTGACGGCTGCACAGTCACCATCAGAGCAGTGGTATTGATTCAAAAGTAAGCACATGTGAGTGTGAATATTTAAAAAAACTGCATGTGACTTCCTGTTCAGGAGCCTGTGGGACTTCTGTCTTATCACACTCAAATTAGGCATGGTAAATTCTAATTGCAGCGTAATTTAAAACACAACCAATTATATTCTGACTCAGAGCAATACAAACACCCCATCTTGGTGACCTTGTTTATCTCGAAATCTGATGAAAGAACTGTGTTTTCTCTTATAAACACAAAGAACAAACAACACTTCTTCTTTGCATTTTTTTTCTCTTTTAAAGCACAGCATTGACGCAGCGAGCGTTAAAGTCTTCTAATGGCCATGAATATTTTTATTTGTAGTCTTGTGAGGTCTCAGAGGAGCTGAAATTAGCGTGGGTTCACAGGGATAGTGGAGAGGCAAGAATCTACTGGAGATCATTTGCATATAAAGGCTTTTATGCAAATTTGGCTTTGCTTTGCTAATGTTTATGGACACCAGACATTGCATCACTGTGTATTACTAGACACTATTTACTATCTGTTCTGTTTTTCTATTAAAGGTACTTGCTCACTTAATGGCCAGTCTGACCTATTTCAGCACACATGAATACTAGTCTTGGCTAAAATATGGCTGTATAACATGGAACAAACACTTATTTCACCAAATGTAGTCAGCCTAAATCACAAAGTGTGGCTGACGAGAGACTCCCATTGCCTAAGATGCTCCCTATTTGCCCAAATAAAAGCAGTTTAATCAGGAGGAATTTGATGATTAAATGTAGATTAGATTTTATTTGTCACAAGCTCCACCTGTCAGTGACCAATTCTGTAGTTTGCAAAAGTTGGTCAACAACATAAATCCTCAAAGTTTCCTCTCTGATTCTAGATGCAGCCTTGATGCTGCTGATGGAGAGGAAGATGCTGGTTGGATGTCATTCCCATGACCCTACTGGCTGTGTTTATGAGTAGGAAGTACGGGAAATTTCTGACAAATGCTAACAAACTGATGCCAAGATGGCTGCAAACCACCATTTTTCTGTATTCACATTCTGTAATTACCTCTCTACACGTTGGTTTTCATTGTTAGTGGTGGAGTCCTCTGTGTAGCAATATGGTTTATTAGATATTAAAGTATGATACTTATGATAATACAAAATTTGTATAAAATCGAAGTCGCAACTTCTGCTATCAGAAATAATCAGTATTAATAACAAGATAATTTAACCGAAATTAAATTCACCTCGGGACACCACCTTTGAAAAAGGGAAAAAGATAGCCAATTAATTAATTCAGTCTCGATCTAAAGTATGCTATGGAGCTCTTGACTCGTGTACAGTGACCGCTATACTTCATACACACAAAACCATGTGATCAATTTCTTTATAAATGAAATATTTATTTATTTATCTAACTACTAACTACACACAGAACTAAAAACTACTAGAGACACAAACAAATGACCAAATGCAATCACAAATATTATTATTATTATTATTATTATTATTAGTAGTAGTAGTAGTAGTAGCAGTAGTAGTAGTAGTAGTATATTAAATTGTGGAAACACAGGGGATTGCTAAATGGATAAAGTTTTAAGATTGACCAGTGAAATCACCTTAATGCTTTGTTCAGCAGCTGAGAGAGTACTGGGAAGCATGAGTGAAATACTTTAAACAATTCATATGCTGTATATTTATTTTCTACTGACTAGGTTTATTGTTAGGCTTATGCACTAACATATCAGGGAATTCCTTGTATGCGAAAACCTACTTGACAATAAATCTGATTCTGATATCCTAATTAACTAAAGGAAAAATCTTACTCTAAGGAATTACTTTTTAGTGATTTGTAGCATCAACCCCAATGTCACAGGAAAGCAAAGTTTCACCTAGTGGTTCAGATGGCCGGGGGAGATGAGGTTCTCGAGAGGAGGGAGGAGAAGGAAGGCCATCTCTTGACAGGGCAGGTATGTTCCGTCCCAGTGGAGGCATCTCAGGTACACTCTTCATCCCATGTGGCAACCTCGGCATGAGTCTTCTGTCTCTCACTCAGCAGGCAGCAGGGCGACAACTTTAGGTCCCCCCACTTGGTCATGCTTGACGCAGAGGCTGGGTTTTTTACCAAAATCCATCAGAGCTCTGACTTTCTTGACTTTTGTCATGTCAGCAACGCAGACGTTCAGCAGTCAGCCTGGAGGAGGTTTCTCTCAGGAGATTTCTTCTTCAAAATTTATTAGATGTGGCCTTTAGCACGTGTAAGGCAGCTCTGGGCCCAGCTGGTCTGGCGAGGCCAGAGTCAAGATTTCAGGAGGTTCTGGTTCTGGTTCAGTGAAGGTCAGCAGATGAGAGACACAAAAGGAGCTTCTTCTTGTTTTGTGATTGTCTGTGAAAAGTAGGCGGGAGGTGTCCGGTGTCAGCTGGCAACGGCGCGAAACTTCATCCCCACCCTCTAATTCTAATCCCAGTTATTTTCTTTTATTCCTAATTTCCTTTCTAGAGAATTTACTGAAGTTTATGACATATTTAATGCTTTCATATTTAAAAGGTTATTCTCCTCAGTTGTTGAAGAATACTAAACACTTATTAATCAACAGTACTAACTGTTAGACAGCATTAACTCAGGTTTAAATGTTATCAGTGTCAATCACTAACAACATCTGATCCATACACATATATTAAATGTCTATATATATGCCTATGTGTACATAAATGAGAAAAATACAGTATTTGTGATGGTGGGTTCAGACTTGGAGACACTGTAAGCCTTTCTGTTAGTTCCTATTATGATAACAAATGACACATAAACCTACCCCATGTAAATAGATCTCTATATACAGTATATTATGTCTATTCTCTATATAGGTATAGCGAATGAAATAGTTAAAGTAGAATCAATACCAGTGACTCTTATCTTGTTAAGGCACGTAGAAGGAGAAGGGGGAGAGGAGTCAATCAGACACACAGGCACACTACTTTAGAGCATGCACGATTTTGGCCTTTCAACTTACCTTTTCCTTTATAGTAAGCTACCATTAACTTACTTGCTCTATGAATGTATATTCAAATTTCATATTTCATTAGCTCTTGAACAAGACCAAACATCCTATCCTTATCTTTTATAGATTAGTGGGTTTATGTAATCTGTTAAATTTAAAAGGGTTGAAAGGGTTTAATTGTACTTGCATCAAAGCCAGAACAGTATCACAAAACTCTGTCGTCCTCTACCCATACAATGAATGTAGAGTCAAATTAAAGTCAATTCTGTATTACACAGGTAATTCTTTGTCTTCTGAGTTCAGAGCAGTGCCATGGACCTCCTGATACCGTCCTGAATGGGAGGTTTTGGATTTATCAAGTTAGGCCCGTTGTAAATTGGCCAGTTGTCCTCCTAATTTCCATTAGGAGCTTTCTGAGGCCCAGTGGGCTGGTGTTTTATGACTAGAGGTCATGTAAAGTTTCTAAGGGCTCTGTGGACAGAGATTCAGATGTAGGTTGTTTATTATCAGTTTTATCAGCTCATCACACTACAGCTGGATTCAAATTGCCGACCTACGCACAAGGGATTCACAGGAAACTATAAGGTATGTAATCCAGCATTACAATTTTTAATTCTATCTCATTGATATCAGCCTCACTGTTTACTGTTCATTCTCTGAACTCGGTGTCAGAGCTGTATTAATAACTGCTAATGCTAACCCAGTATTTCCTACTGCTGCTGCTCAACATTGAAAGCAGTCAACTGCTATTGTAAAGCAATTTCAAGAAACACAATATACTTATCATGGAGGTTAGTGCGATCAAAAATGCCTCCACAAAACAAAACAACACATTTTTGTGGATCAGTTTTAAATATTGCAGTCAGTAATGGAACAATCAGGAGCAGCCACAGTGAGCTCAGATGAAGAGCTGCAGGCGACTACACATCCCACTCCTCAGCAAGGTAACCAACTTTGCTGTGTCCTGCTGTTGTATGGAAAACTACTGGCGCAGTGTGCAGCATGAAATCAGACTGCGGTTGCTCATGGCATGGTGAAAAAGACCAAATATTGTCAAGCATCTTTATCAAAACAATGTCTTTGTTTGGCTGCACTGTAAATGGATACACCACATACTCCTCTGTTACAGTTCTGACAAAGTAGCTGCTCAAGGAGTGTTTTCTGCGCCCAGATTTCTGGGACCTGTAGTATTAAACCGCATTTACTGTGGCACAGCTGACACCAGATTTCTAAACCTAAAACCAGTTGACCAGTTTCAAGAAAGGCGGACAATCGATTACTTTACAAAGTTTAAAATCAATGCTACTGGTCTCATCTACAACAAGAGCTACCATTTTTCAGGAATACAACATTAAACAACATTACTAAACATATGGAACAGTATGTCCAGTACAGTAGAGAGCAGAGAAAGGTGAATATGGTTCAAATAAGTTCAGCTCCTAGGAGAGAACAATCTGGCTAGTGGCCCCAAGGTAATATGAGCTTGAGACCCCTGGTCTACATGGTTTATTTATATGTGGCTTGTTAACAAAGGCATGACACCATAAAACCATAAACTACAGCATGATGCATAGTATAGTGATTAGCTCCCATGTGGGTATATGATACAAGATAATAGGGTAGGAGTAAAATATATAAATGGATAGAAGCCAAGAGGTGTGGCTGGGAAGTAGTGATCAATGAAAGAAAAGGGGAGAAAGACTGAAAATAGTCCTTGGGATTGAACTTTCTCTAAGCTTTATTGACAGCTCCGTCCAGAGAAAGCTGGACTCACCAGCATAAGATGCTTTGCCTCTCTTGTTCAGTTGGTTTCCTTTGGTGCACAGAAAACAGCCTGGCAAGTTCAGGAAACAACCAGCCCTGTGCAAAGTTGCACACTGCAACATTAAATGATAACAGCACTGCTTTGGTTTGTAGTTTTATGCCAATCATCTATGGTTTCTGCCTCTTCTTTGTAGTTTCTGCTGATGTCTGCACACAGTCAGCATAGTTAAAAATATTAGGGCTCATTTTTCTGCCTTCAGAAGAAGCTTTTTGCTGCCATTTATTCTTGTAGAATATGAGAAACAACTTCCACAGAGACAGATAACCCATCACATTAAACAGGAAGCCTTTGCTTGTCTTGCTCTAAGTTTATTTCAGTATGTCCTATTGGAATAATTGTATTTCAGTATGTTCCTGTACATTATGACACTGTGCTTCCTGCCAGTCAAATAACACCAACAAGTCTTAAATGACAAAATAGGTTGTTGGTCTGTGACTTCCAAAATGACCCATATGAGCATTTTCTGATCAGCCACCTCTATGGTTAAGGTTTTGCTAAGTTTAGGCAAATGGGTAAGATTGTGGACATGGTAAAAAGAAACCAGCATCATCTGCTAGTAGGTGATGTGACACAAACTACAGTCTCCATTGTTAAAGTCAGACACTTTGTGCATCCAAACATGCAAGCTCCTATTTAAAACATTTTGCTGTGCTTTAACATCACGCTAATTTCAGCTTTTCTTCTGAGAAATGACAGGCATTATTTGCACGAGCACAAGAAGTCAGGAAAACACAGAGGGACAGATTCATGTCATTTTTACACCTGTTTTTCAGCCGCTTATTTGACGCATTGTGCCCCAAAAGCATGGGGCGTGTTTACCAAACATGTGCACCAGGTTGGAGCTGCTGCGTAAAAACAGCACAGATGAGGTTCAGAGGAGCTACAAGGAAGGTTGTGGTGGGAAAAGATAAAGAAACATGACTTTTCCTTTATTCTGTAGAAATTTCAAGGCCCTCAGATTAACAAAAATATCCAGAGCACTTCAGTCGGTTATCTAAAAAGAAATAAACGAATAAAATAGACCCATAACTAAATCCGATACTTAAATAAAAAAATAGAGCAATAATTATTAATCAGCATATGTAATTACTTTGTATTAAATGACCAGAAAGCAGGGAGTTGTGGTTTGTGTTCATTAAACTTAAATGTGAATGTGAATAATTGTGTAATAAAATCACTACAGGATGCAACACTGTACTGTATCAACACCATCTCCCCCTCCACGACCATCCCACCTAAATGAGCTCTCCTTCACTCGCAGCATGCGTCTGAAGGGCAGCTCCAGGGTCAGTCTAGAAGCTGATTTGTCCAATGAGATGCTGCCTTAATAAAGCAAGAACTAATACATGTCGCAACCGCAAATTCATTGAGAACTGCAGCCAACATTTGCACTGACACGTTGAGTAAATCTAGTAAATCTGGCCCAAATTTGAACATACAACCAGTCTCGCTGACACATACAGAGAAAAAATGGAAGCTTCTATCAAGAAATGAGGCCTAAAAAATATAGTAAACTTAAACTTGGTATTATTGTACCAGACAGAGGCAGTCGTAAATGTGCTGTAACTCAAAAGGACACCATGAAGTCTGAAAATGCAACAGGATACTATACACATCCATTTACAAA
>NTHP01000076.1:987015-998592 GCA_003416845.1 Oplegnathus fasciatus | reverse complement strand
AAAAAAAAAAAAAACTGCCTTCCCAGTAGCTCCTTAACTGTAAATAATACCCATTCCCCAGCTGAACTAAAGTGCACGTATACACAACAACTTGCACACACACACATTCACACACACACACACACACACACACACTTGGAAGCAGGTTACCTGGGAGGCCCTGGAACAGGTGTCCCTCTTCCACGGGCGGCTGACTTGCCCCTCACCGATGGCACTTTGGCATCCTCCGAGCCGCCGTTCAGGTATGTGAGCTCCTGCAGCTGGGCCTGTCTGATCTCATCATTGTAATCCTGCACACAGAGAGGCAGCATGTTAACACACACACACACACACACACAGACAGCAATAGACTCGCTTTCAATTACACTGTATTAAATTTCGTCCTTTATCTCCAGGGCTACAGCCCCGGGAATATCTAATTAATGTACTTTACAGTACTGCCGTGACCACTGTTCCTGAGGCAGCAAAACATTTCAGATCTCCTGCTGATAAATCCTCGGGACCCCGTTTGCCTTTATCTTCTCACACAGTTGTTTTTTGCCGCTAAATTAAAATACATAATTAACATGGAAATAGGTCTTTATATCCTAAAACGATTGATATGATTGTCATGTGTCCGCGCTAAATAATAATAAATACGCTTTATGGCAACAGTGGGCAGACGTAACAGGGAGGGGGTGTGGGAGGGGTCTGCTGATAATTAATGATGAGATGTAAATCATCATAGCTCTGAGCATTGGATAGATCATCCATAATGAATGGAGGAAGAGTAAATAAGCTCCATGCTGCATGCTGCTGCCAAGGAGGGTTTGGCCCGTGTAGAGATTCCCTCCTGCGCTCTTTTATTCCTGTTATACCCACGACTTCCCACCCGGGGATCACACACACTGAATCAGACGCTTTCCACACACGCTCTGACGGCCCTGACAGAATTACATTGCAAGTAACAGACAAAGAGTGTGAGTGAAAGAGCGGGTTGTCTGGGCTGTTACTCACTGGCTTCACTGTGGACAGGCTGAAAATGAGTTGGCTGGGGCCAAAGAGCAGCTGAACAGAGAATCAGGAGGAGAAAAAGGAAAGCCAGAGAAAGTGTGTGTGTGTGTGTAGAAAGACGGGAACATACTGGTATGAGGAACTTCTTGATCTCCTCCAGAGCGTGACCCATCCTGGCGTAGGCCTCAGCTGGCGGGGCGAACACCTCGATGAGGACGTGCAGGTCTTCATTCAGGTGGTGATATTTGGCCTCGCCGCTCTGCCGTAGCTCTTCTTCCTGATGGCACAAAAAACAGCATCGTAAATCCTCTGTCTAGGGAATGAGCATGAGTTAGCTGTCACAGTCGGGAACATTTATCTTATTTTTTTTTTGTATTTCGGCAAGGATTTACTGCGGGAAGTTTTTCCATAACTGTTACATAATAAGGTTTGATGCTTCGGTGCGGCAGAGTTACAAAAAGACAGACAGAAAATATTTATGTGTGTTCTTGTAAACTTGTATGTCTGCAACCAGGCAATCCTTACAATCCTTTCAACTGCGGCTGTCACATTTAACCGATTGCTTTTGTCCTCACACAGCTGCCTGTCCTCATAACAAATGTACAGATAAAGTACGTGCTCTCATACACTTTATCATATTATCTGCTCTGCTTGTTGCATTTTATCTCATCTATGTGATCTGGGAGGCAAAAATGTACTGGATTGGGTTCAATATTGATTTTCTTTAACAACATTGTGCCTTATGTGGAAAAAAAGGGGAATCATTTGAAAAAATGATTAATGTTGACAAAGAGTAGTTTGTGTTTATATTTCACTCAATATGGATTAAAAGTGCCTGTCAAGACAATTACTGGTTCACTACAATAGTGAAGGGCTGGTATGAAAATTGTCTTCAAATAACCTATATAATTTGGTCCATTTGGTCCATTATCTGTCACTTAATGTTGGTGTAATGTGACAATGTATTTTTAACCATGTCAGCAAAATCATACCAGAGAGTCCAGACAGACCTTTTTTTTTCAACAAAGGACAAATGTTACTTAATTATCTACAACAGTTAGATTTTTTAAATAACAGTCACCTTCATTAACAGACAGTCTAAAGAAGAAGACATCAATGTACTGGACACATTGTAATTTACTGCCAGGTGATTCTTGGGAGGTGAAGTGCTGAAAACCACAGCAATGAGCACACTGCACCAAAAAGACTAATTAAAAGTAAGGGTCTTAAATAGTTTAAGATGGTATCCATGCAACCCTGTCTCCTACAAAACATGTTTTTATACTACTTATTGCTTTGCCAAGTACATTTTGGAGGAAACATAATTCTGGAAAATTAGGTTATGCTCAGAGGCAAACTTTTTTTTTTTTGCCACATTAGCAGCATCGCTCTAGAGCAACATCTGTCTGTCGGAAATATCTGAAATATCTCAACAACTATCAGATGGATTGCCACAGAATTCGGAAGAGATATCTATGGTGCCCAAAGGATTAATCTCTCTGACCTTGGTGATCCCCTGACCTGTCTTCCACTTTAGTACAGTATAAACATTACAGCCTCACATTGATAATAGATGTGCAAAGCACAGCTTTTAAGACCAGATACTGTGGTTCACGCCCTGCGTCGTGTGTTATCAAGTTTAGACAAAGCACGCTACGGTTAAGGAGGTCACCTTGTGGTTGTGAACGTTTTACAGATATGCTCAGTATGGTAATGTTCACCATGTTCACCATATTAATTTAGCATTAATTTAACATTTGTGAATAAGCACTAAACACAAAGCACGGTTGAGGCTGATGGGAATTTCATGTGTTTTTCAGGTAAATACTGACCTGATGTTATTACAATTCATCGTGTGGGGAACATGAAGGCCAGCAGAAAATTTCATGGCAAGCCATCCAATAGTTGCGGAGATATTTCATTCAAAACCACAAATGTCAACCCCTAGAGAATGCCTAAAAACAGTCAGGGGATAACCAAAGTTGTTAGGATACATCCTCTGGGGACAACAAATGTTTCATGACAACCCATCGAATAGGTGCTTAGTTATTTCAGTTTGGACCAAAGCGCTGAACATTCCTACAGAATGTATATGTAGAATGTAATTGCTACTCCAAATTGGCAATATATGAACATAGTTTTTAGAGCTGATCTATGATGTCCACATTTTCAAATGCTGTCTTTATTAATACATTGATTCATCCATCAGGATGGTGTAGTTTCACAAAACATGTGACGCCGATCGCAAGATGTCGATCATCTTGTCAGGTCAGACATGTCGGGGCTGACACTGCCAATAAAGTCTGCTCGAAACAACTGCTGCACCAGACTTACATTTCACATGACATCTTTATTTTCATGACTTCCACTCAACAACATAAACTCAGTAGTATCGCACTTCTCTAGCTGGAGCAAATACCAAGTTTTGGAGTGGTTGCTTCAAACGAACAGTTCCAACATTAATAAAAATCACCTGTTGCTACTACAGAGGGCACCAACATGTGGAAAGTTACAGATTTTAGCTTTAAATGTAGGTAGTTTTATAGGTATACACATGTGCAGGCCTATACGAGCATGTGAGCATTTGTTTAGTTACTGTGTACTCAAAGCCCTGAATGTAGAGCAGATGTAACTCGCTCCTCTCCACCCCTGCCTACAGAAGCACAGCTCATTTAGACTGCAACAGAAAAAAATATCATGTAAACAGTGAGGGGCAGCACAGGCCATTCAAGCCCGACAGAAGCAGGCCAGTATAGTGTTACTGATGGCAAGAAATAGGACAGCAAAAACCCCAAATGTCTCCCACCACATCACACAAAAGAAACAACAGGTTTGGCGTCCCAGTTTCTCCTTTTCAACAAAAAAGAAAAAAAGTCTTCTCCAGGGCTTTTCCAATGGCGTCAACTTCCTCTTCCCCATCTCCCTCTCCAGTGCCATGCAAGCCAGTGTCTCTGATGTCACCTAATTATAAATAACCTTCTTTTAAGAGTGCCTGTGGTATGTTAATGGTATGTTAATTTCCCCCATAAATCTGTGCTTTATGAGCAGAGGGCTCCTTTGCGCATAGCACCAGCACTGACAGAGCTGCTGGTGTCTAGAAGGGAGTGTAAGCAGGGTGTTAGAAAAAGACGACTGCTTGCAGATCTGTCTCTCCTCTTCCTTTTCATGTGGTTCTTGGTATATTTGCATAAAAAAAAGATATGAAAAACAATCATTATCATGTGCTTTAACTATCATCAGCCAGACATCAGCATGTGTCATCCGAGGGCTTCCTTTTCCTCAAAAGTATCTGTTCTTTCACTCCATCTTTCCATCTATATGGTCTATTTAACATGTACAAAGTGTCAATGTTATACCTAGCGGATATCTCATTTGGTATGAAACCAATCTGCATGTGTGACCACATCATTTGCATTCGATATTGTAGATATAATAGCAGTTTTCGTACATGGGGGCCCCTCTCCCAGCGCTGATAAGAAGCATCCGTGATCCAGCAGAGTCCTATAGCCGCTAAGCAGCCCACGGCAGGAGATTACAGCTGTCTGTTTCTCATATCTATTGGCAGCATCTTCCTCCTGTTTACTTTTTTTCTCTGTAAATCTGCTTATGAAAAGCCGTTCACCCTGGAAACAGAAGGCCACTATGCTCTGGACGCAGGAGCTCCTGCAGAAGGAGCTTAGAGGCAAAGCGTTCAGACGCTGGCACATGGGGGCAAATTCTGTTATTCTGTCTGAATGACAGGTGACACATCAAATTGTATGCAATACAGCCATCTACTGTGGTGATGAACTGCACAGCTCCATCAGCCTTGTTTTTTTACACTTTCCACATTCAAAGTGGCTTCAAAACACAAAGACCACATATCCTCTTTCAGGAAATGCAAACATACACTTCTATATATTCCAAAGAAGGGTATTTACCAGCTTGCAGCAGCCTTCAGCAGCAAGAGTCCTCACCACTGCTAAGAGAGGCTATACTGTATCTGCCCTTTACTGGCCTCCCTTCACTGGTTACCAGTAATGTACAGAATTGAGTTAGAGATTCTTTCATTTGCTTTTAAAGCACTGCATGGACCGGCACCAGTTTCTATCTCCAATCTCCTCAGCTCATATTCCACCTCGAGACCCCTCAGATCTACTGACCGATCACTGGTCTTCATTCATTTGAAATCCAAAGGTGATTGAGCCATTGATGCCTACATTGTTCACGCTTAGATCTTCTCCAGACACTGATATTTTTAAAACCTGTCTTACAGATATGTCTGATAACCAGGGCTTGAATTCGGCAGTGGCGGGTAACGCAGTGACTCTTAATAGCCACTTTGGCAGGTGGCTAACACACACACACATACAATCATATGTGTAGTGCTGCTGGAGCGCACCTGAAAGACGCTCCGCCACTTCCAATAATCAAATCCAATCATCACTGAAGCGTATCTCATGCAAGAGAGCCAATAAAAACTAATAGAATGGTCAAAGTTGTCATATTGACATTTAAGGTGTGTTGACTGATTCACGACGTCAACATGCAAGAAAACACCCCACCTTCTGGTTTCTGGTAGCTAGCTAACGTTAACTAGTGTGGTAAGTTATAGTTGACTAATGTATGTAAACTTGTCACCACAGGAACAGTGGTTACATCACCTTCGAAACGAGCCTCAACGTAACCGTGCGCGTGCACGGATGCGCGCGCGTCATACGTGCGCTCCGGTACTTAAACAAACAGCACTACACCTCTGCATACGATGTAATATACAATGTATGGGAATTGATTAGACAAAATGAATTTATTCTCTACTGCAGAGATTTCTTCTGCTTTGTATTATTTACTGCTGTTGTTCATAGGCTAAATATTTAAATAGACAGTAGAAGTTTTTCTCTTCTCTTGCTTCAGTTTAGTTTTTATCTTTTCAGTTAATCTTCTACACCCCTGCACCACTTTTATTATATGCAATAGGCTACTCTTTTTATGTCTTTGTCTTAATCGGTTGCGTTTTCATACAAAAGGAGTTTTACACACCTTATCAGAGCTGAATATTTGATGACTGTAGTGTTATACATTTTATGTAGTCTTGATTTGGGTGTTTACAGTGGTCATTTACATTTAAAAGGTTTGTAAATGTAGTTCTTCAAGTAAATTGTAGCACTCCATAGTCAATTTTAATCAAATAAAACATAATTTCCCAACAACAAAATTGTGGCTAGTGAAAATGCTGAGTGGCTAGTAACTTTGGAAAACCACTAGCCATAGTGGCTGGTGAGCAAAAAAGTTAATGTCAAGCCCTGCTGATAACACTCTATATTTTTCATATTGTCAACAGGTTCCACAAAAAGACCAAAGCCAACAACGAGTTGATCCTACTGACAAGTATTGTCTGTGTTTACGAAGCCTGATATGTCTTATATATCTTCTTCTGTGGTATTGAGCGCCATTGTTGTCCAAAAAACTACAACACTCAACACTTAAACACTTGTTACCATGAACATGGGTAGTTTATTTTCCATTACCATCTGTGTATTAATTCATGTCTGAAAATAATCCCTAACTAATGCACTGTTTCCCCATTTGCTAAAAACTACAGTACTAGTGTTGATTTTAGTCTGAGCATTATGTTACCATAATGAGCCCAACTTTCCAATCCATTTATATGTTTATAACCAGTCTTGAGACCCATTTTTTCTTTAGCTTTTCAAATATTGTTATGGCTACATTATGTGTTAATATTGTCTTAAATCTTCTATGCAATAAGCCTATTGTATTTTTTTTACATGTATCAATAATTATTATAACTTTTTAGGGGAATTATTTTCTTGCATTTATCTGGTTGTATTTTGACTTCATTGTAGGAGCGCTTTGGTCAACATCTGTTGGTTTTAAATGTGTCATAAATACATTTACTTGACTACCTTTGGCTGTAAAAATCCCATTTAGTAAACACCTTCATCCGAAGCACCACATAAAACCCTTAACACTACCGTAGCCCTAGAGTATTGCAACGTCTTAACATTTCATAAATTCCAATATTCACAACAGACCCCTTTTCTATCAGCTTCAGATGACCGTGGTTAAATGCTGCTATATGTTGATCTTCTTGCCATCAACATGAATATCTTTTAAAATCCACCCATTCATACATGTAATTTAAAAAATACATATATTTTGTCTCTATCTTTGGTGGTATCCGCTCATGGCTCAAGGGTTTTTATACACTGACATGAGGGGTTTTCTGTTGAGAATGGTGGGTGGCATTACATGGCATTCGTTTCTTTGCATGTTCAGATATTTCGGCCTCTTCTGGTCACACTACTTACACGGTTATTCCATTTATTCCAAGCAAACCACACATGCATCACTTCCTGTGCATCACAGGATATTTTCCAAGAGGAACACAAAATAGCACACAGGAAGCCATAAAATCCTACATAGCCTACTGTACAAGACTGTGGCAAATCTACCCAACACCACCAATACAAGAATAAAATGTTAAGAAATGAAAGAAGAGAGATCCCCCCACCAGAGTGGCTGAGTTTGCAAAAGGTGAAGAGACAGGGCAATGAAAGGAATTAAGACACTGACAATAGAATAAAACAATGAGGCAAAAAACAATAGCCAACAACTTCAGATTGAACAGCTACAGTACAATGTGCAGGATGTGCATATATTTAAATGACAATGTCAATAGACTGACTTAGTAAGCTGGTAAGTACAATAAAATGTGTAATTTGTTGCAAAACACTGTCACCCTGAACTTTATCTCCCATAATTCACATGCTTTTTAATGTGATAATTATATCAACCCCAGATCTTCAAATGATAATGGACTTATTATTATTTGCAAGCACACACAGCTAGGTTCATTTTTTGGTATAGGACAGGTCTTACACATACAGACCAGTCCTTGCAGACAATGAAGGTTTTTCTCCGCAGCAGCTCGTAATTAAACCCGACGCAGGACTTACCAAAAGTGAAACAAAGACAATGTGATTGTTTTGTCTATCAGGAAAATTAAAGAGGGAGTACGAGTCCCAGGGAGGAAAATGGATGAGTTAATCACTGCGCTAACGAGAAGTGGGCGCGGAACACGGATGCCTTTACATCATCCTGCCCTGACAGCGGCAGGACAACCGAGGTGCCATAACCAGGCGGGGAGACTCTGACTCCAACAGCTCGATGCCTTTCGACCTCTCTGCACTCACATTCTTGTCAACACAAGATCAAGGTCTCGCAGCAGCAAATATCTGAGCAATTATCCCAGCTCTTTGCAGTGTCTCAGCCATATGTAAGAGTTTAAAAGGGACTGTACTGAACATTGTGCAGTTTCCTCTTCCAACACATCTGTTATACTGAATGTTCTGAGCAGCAAGAATACAATTACATTTCCAACGAATCTCTTTCACTGGGTGAAAACTGTACATTATCTCCTTTCCTGTCAGTCAGGTGCCACCCAGAAGAACAGTACAGTATGTATTTTACCAATATAAATAGAAACAAGTTCTTAAAGGCCACAGAGCCTCACTCTGTAATGGCAAGACAACTTTGTTTTTAGCCGACTTGAAAGAATCCTTGAAAGTAGACCCCTCTTTTTGCTCTGCAGTGGCCCAGCTCCCTGACCTACACGAGGAATTTCAAGTGCTGAAACCTGCGATGACACATGCTGTGCAGCCAAAAACAGAAAGTCAGCAACCAGCTGAAGATGAAGTAGTAGTTTTGTAGCGAGGGTGTATCCCTCTTCCCTCCCCTAAAAAAGAGGGAGCAGCGCTGCACGGAGCGTCCCCAACAAAAAGCTGTCAGTCATAAATCCCGCAGTGGGTTTGTGCAGAGAGGTAAGGGCTGCCGAGGTCAGCACATCTCCATGACAGATATTTTCTCCAGGTACTTGAGAGGAGTCGACCATCAAAGACTATTGATCACAGTAATCAAAAAGAATGTGCTGTATGATAGCGAGAATCATCGCCGCCAACAAATCACTCCTGACAAACAGAGAGAGGAGAGACCCAGATGAGCCGAGTGAAGTCGATTTATTCTCTGTTAACCAGTCCAGTCTGCAATCAATTCTGCTGCTAAAGAGCCGCTGTTAGCGCCATTTATATCCCGTCTTTATGTACTGACGTGATCATGGATGATAGAAGCCATTAAACTGGACTGTGTTTTAACCACAAAGCTTTCATTTATGTTCAAATCATTATGAAGGGAATTTTTCTTATCCTTTTATAGGAAAACCAAACCATATATTTAGACACAGTGTTGTCTTGTCTACAGTCTGCACTTGATCTGCACTTGATTTGACTGGGTGCTGTTTGTTTACTATGAGAAAGCAGGCTTTGAAAGATGTCAGACGTGTTTGGTGATACCCAAGATCATTCACATTTCCATAAACTTTTGAAACTTGTTTTCAAAATGATGCTGTTTTTCAAAACTGTACGTGGTCCATGTGACCCACGAGCTGTCAATCAACTGTAGTCTGAGTGACCGGGGTGATCTGTACACATCTGATTTAAAATGAGACAAACATATAAACATAGAGCTAAAATTATAGCGAAGAGAGAAAAAACAACTTGTTTTCTGTGACAGTAAACTGAATACCTTTATCTTTCATTTTTCACTACTTGCTGACAATAAGATTGTCTTCACTGATGTCTACAGTCTGTCATGTACAAAAAGGTGGGTTTGCACGATCTGGAAAGTTTACAACCTTTCTTGAAAAAACACTTATTTTAGAACATTGAGGAAAACTGGAACAAGAGCACAAAGTCACCCTGTGTCGATACATTAGTTTGTCAGAAAATTCTAATTTTAGTTGGATTTTTCCTTGGACCTCCTACATTAAATCATACATCTTTCTTGACTTGAAAGGTAGGTCCAACCCTTACCCTTAGAAAGACTTACTGAAGCAGGCCAAGATAAAATGATGTGGAGGTAAAAGAGCGAAAGGAGCAAGGAGAGCAGGGGGGAAAAATGAAATAACAGAGTGGAGTGTTACCTTTTCTTTGTCTCTCATGGATCCTTTTCCGAGAATTGACATCTTTGTGAGAGTGTCCTCCTGTAGTCTCTTTAACGAGTTCCCGCGTGGCCCGAGGAGTTTGCCGACAAAGTTAAACTGCAACAGAGAGTGAAAGCGCGGATCAATCAGAATCTGTGTGTTTGAGATAAAGAGCAAAGACATTTCTTATGTCCAATGCACGTGGCTCAACCAGCGACTGAAGCTAATGCAATTTCTTCCTGTCCATGTCTTGATAGGATCAGTATGGAAGCATTTCTGAGATGTTTTATCTCAGGTTCACTGTGTCATCTTTTCATGGGTTATGGTTTTATATTGCATGAAGATGGTCTGTGATTGACTCTCTGTCTGAAAATCTTAGCATAAAATTAGTATTAAATTATGTTAAAGTATAAAGTGTGTACAGCAGCAAGGGTGTAAGTTTGGTTTCAGAAGAGGGGAAGACACACTGAAGGCAGAGGTTCTTCAATCAAAAAATAATGCGAATGCTATTTCGTGCATTTATATGTATTTATATAAATCTTGCAAATAACAAATTTTAATGAAATTGGTTATCGGAATTTCCATAATGATGGTGGTATAACAAAAAAGCACTTTTGATCCACTAACCCTATATGTCCTTAGGTTTTTATTGTCACATGTTCCGGTGCAGTGTCGACATCAATGAGACAATTCTTAAGACTTCAGGCAGACAACAACTTATACAGTCAAATAAAATAGACAATGAAGAAAATAAGATTACAATAAAACATTTTAATAAGCAAAAAACAAGCTAAAAATAAGTTATATAAATAAACATCTTGACTTTACTGCCTTATCGTGTCTTTTTAGAAGATTCGTGTAAATAAAAACAGATTAAATGCCTGCAGTCAGCCCCAACAACCTCCACCAATGTTGCCTGAGAGGCGGAATCTGAAAAGTCTGTTAGTTACTAAAATGTAAATACTGAGTCCACAGCATCAACTGAAGGCAACTCAGATGAGTGTATCAGCATTTTGTCCTCTCTTGTCTGCTCTGTCTACTGGCATCTGGACACTTCTTTGATTTTAGTGGCTAAATCAAACTGGGGTGTGGTGGGGGACGGGGAGGAGACAAAACACTCTAGCCCCCATTCCCAGAGGAAATCATGCCCTTCTGCAGTAGTATTAATTCATAGACTAGGGCACGTGCAGTAAGCCTAATTTATCAAATTACCAAATCAAATATCAAATATGTTAGAAATCTGCAACCAACCTTCATTTCTGAAAGGTGCTTTTTTGGGAGTTGTATGCCTTTATTAGACAGGTGACAGTAAAGACATGATGGGAAACAAGGAGAGAGAAATGAGGAACAACATGCAACAAAGGTTCCTGGCCAGACACGAACCAGGGACGTTACAGTTCATGTACTGCGCCTTAACACTTAAGCCGCCAGGGTGCCCCCGCCAGTCTTAATTCACTCATATCACAATTTGCAATAAACAAAAAATGGTCAAAATCGATGTAGAAGAAGCCATGATATTCAGAGTTTTAGTCCCTACATCAAGTTCCTATCCACCTTATTTTGGAACGCAAATATGGACGCAGTTTCCAGGTTTTTGTGCGAGA
>NTHP01000076.1:962937-986804 GCA_003416845.1 Oplegnathus fasciatus | reverse complement strand
GGAATTGTTAAATACGCTAATTAAGGTAGTTAGCTCTGTTGACGGAAATGATCAAATGGAAGTACGGCACAAAAACCGGAAGTTTGACCGACTGTTTACTTCGCATTCCAAAATAAGGTGGATACACTTCCCACAATGCAACAGTTACCTAAGTGATGTCACTTGAGTAACTCTGACTGACTAATAGATTGACTGTGAAAGGTAAAATTGGAGTGCCCCTTTAAACTGAGAATAGATAAAACAACCAATAACATCTAAGCAGTAGTTCAACCAACTAATTAGCTTCAAAGTCTCAAACTGGTCAGACTGTTCACTGATTAGTACAAACAAATCAGAAATGAGTCAACATGAGGAAGGAAATATCATGCACTAATGTGATAATAAACCATAAAATCATCATTACATTTATCATTATGATGATCATTATGATGATAAATGTGACAATTTATTATGAAATGCAGTATTTTAGGTCATATCGCCCAAAGCTTCCGCCTGTATCCCTTTATGAAATCAGAAGTTTACTTTACTGTTATCAGTTCAAAGCACTTCCTGAATCTGTTGAGCTGCATGTTCCTGAATGTTTGAACATAAATTTTCAATGTGCAACATTATCATAATGTTCTAGTTTGAGCTAACATTGAACTTGACCACCTCTGGCATGTCGCCGTCTATCAAAGGCTTCCCGGCTTAGATTACTTCACAAGGTCACCGCTTAAAAACCCAAATGTTATGCATTACTATGCAGTGTGCAGACACCCGTCTAAGTCATACAACCTTTACACAGGCTCAACACAATTCCACCAGCGGCTGAGATGGTCAGGGAGACAAAAGGAGAGCGATGCTTTTCTCCCTCTCTCCATGTTTTCCTTTAACAGTGAGTTATACAGCTGTCTCCCTCAACTATCTAGGCCATCAATTAGCTAGCAGGAGGTAAAAAAACAACCAGTTTGGTTCTACACCTCACCTATATCTCTCCTGCCTTTTGTTTAGAAAGTGAGTGCTTATTAGGTGGCTCTTGCCAATTCCTGGGTGAGGGATTTGAGAGGCGAGCTTTAGTGATTCGCTGCTAATGCCGTAACCGACTGTTGGGTTTTTATCCTGGTCGGGCTGAACTCCGGCAGTTTTCAGCTACTGTACTGTATGTTCCTTCAACTTTCGTAATTACCCCAAGTCCTGTGACTGGATGTGATCATGCAGGGCCCTATTCAGCTCAAGTTAAATAATATACCCCACTGTGCTAATTCTAACCCTGCAATTGCAAATGGGAATAAGTGGCCTCCTACAAAGTTATGACCTTGGATTGATGAACATGTAAGACAAGTCCACCTGCACAATAGAGAGTGTGGAGTTTGACGCTTACTTTTGTCCATCTGTGCTTCGTACATCTCCTGAAACGTTGCGATACCTCGAGTGAAATTTGCACGCTAATTAAGGGTACGAATTGTTGGGTCAGGAAAATTGAATTAAAAGTTATCTAAGCAAACAAGATAGGTCCTGCCTCTAATGTATTCAAGTTTACAAAAGGATCATCAAAGGAGACAGCGGTACCAGGGCGAACAGAGGGTGTCAGGAAATGTTTTAAATGTGCTGAGTTTAACCGATGTCCTGCGCATCCATCATTTCCACCTGGATAGAGCCTTGATCACTGAGCTGTGCCGCCTCTTGAACACTGAGTTGCGGAGCCAGATCACACAGCCGAAATCTCGCTGTATTGCTGCAGCTTTTGTGCAGCTGTTCCACCTTTCTGACATGTTGTGTATCGGACGCAGCGTCCGGGATGTTTGCGTGGATATCTCAGTCGTCTGTCTACCAACAGTGTTGTACACGCTGATGGATAAAAATGCTTGGACAAGGAGAAAAGCAGTTTTTCTGATCAAGAACAAAGTGCTACTGTGTTGCTTTTAATATAATAGCGTAGGAGCCCTATCAACTGTGCTTACACGGGCATCAGGCAGAGAGCATAACGGAGCAAAGTTACAGGACTAGAAGAATTAGACAGACTGTGAAACACAAATTGATGCAAACATGAATTTACTCTGCAGCATGTTTGAGTTTCTATGAAACCAGGGACACAATTAGACACCAGCTTGTTGGTGAGCTGAGGAGAGAACAAATGCCCTTTTCCATTTGGACAATGCAGTGTTGTCTGTGGTGGGCAGCTTAAAAGAGAAAGACCTAGAGAATCTGTTGAATGAGAAAGGGTGACAATGTTCTTGGTCTGAATCAAACCCAGTACACTGCATTACTCTGTGATAACCAACCATTCTACCAGAGCACCTGAAGAAACTCCTGCATCCTCTGAAAACCTACATTTAATTATTTATTTAGTATTCTATTTTATTTTTAATTACTTTGTTATTTTTAGAGTTTGTAGGAATGATTGTCAGATTTAGTAAACCATGTGTGTTAATTCAATGAATGTCCTGTGGGCAAGTTTGTAATTTAATTATTCTGTCATTCTAAATAAAAATTAATTAAAGGCACGCAAAACGTAAAAGATGTAATGTTCATTAGCAGAGTACTTCTTTTCTATTCATTCATGTTCTCAAATTGAGGTCCACTATATAAACCCATGGCTTCTTGTTTTCTCCTGCCACATCTGGTTCATTTCTCTTTTTATGCTGTTTGCAAGTGCAAATTAATTAAAAAAAATGAATTCTTGGTGCACTCATTGAATAGGTCAAGTCTGAGTTTCCTGCGTTGCTTAAAGGGTTAAGATACCAGATACCAGATACGCAGGAGTTAAGACTGCGACGTCCCCCGTGCGAGTCTCACTGGGGACCTTTGTTGCATTTCTCTCTCTCTCCCTCATTTCCTGTTGTCTCTCCACTGTCTGCAATAACGGCTTAAGATGCAAAGTGGGAAACTGCCCCAGGCCCTCTGATCCCCCACAAGCCCCAGCTGGTTTGTGGCAATATGATTTATTGTGATTTAGTTTGAGAGCATGGTGAAAGGGACCACTAAAACATCATTTCAACTAGCTAACATGATGAGGGCCTAAATCTGGGTACTGCTGTATTACTTGATCTTGCAAATCAAACACATTCTAATTTGCCAGACAAATTAGATGGGAAACGTAATTGCTACCTGTATTATGTTTTTTCAAGTTAAGTAAGTGCCATGTCTCTATACGTAAATTGTAGGGAGGTGGTTGGGGTGGATGGTGCGTACAAAGTGCAGGGCTCAGACACCGGAGAGCAGGGTTGAACCCTGAGCCCTGATTGTGGTTTGGTTTAGGCTACAAAAACACTTTGGTTAAGTTGGGGAAAGATTGTGGTTTTGGTTAAGTGTTGATAAAACACATCCGGTCTCGGGCTTCAAGTCAGTGTCAATTTTTTCAGTAGTAAACTTAGACCACAATTTTTCTCTAACCTTAACCAACTGCTGTGAGTGTCTAAACATAACCATGAAAAAGTCTGATCATGCTTCAGTTGCTACTAACAGAAAAGACAGTTATTGTAGGGAAAACAAATATGAACAATTTGTGACTTTGCATATATGTTCATTAAAAAGGTTTCCTCATTATGTTAATAAAACCATATTTCAGGTGGCATTACGTCTCTCAAAATGAATCTGCTATTGCAAGTTTGTGGAATATAAGCATAATTTAAACTAGGAGACAGGGTTGGATCTTGAGGCCCTGTCTAGTTTTAAATCTAGTTTAGACCTTCATTATTATAGCTAACTGTGCTCTGTAGCAGCCACTTCAGACAGTATTATAGATAATACAGAGACATGATGTAATGGCATTTGTTTGGCACTATTTTAAGTTCCTGACTATTTAAAAAGAGATCATGCAGATTTGCTTCATATTTGTTTGACTAATGCCAGCAAATGTCAGAGAGAAGTCTTAATCTGGACATGTGAACACATCCCCACCAAGTCAATACGTTTGCAGAGGCACACACACATCCCCTCATATGGACAATCCTCCAAGTCTTACTGAATACATAACTGTAATCCCTGCTGTTTATCAGAAATCAAAATCTGTCTGACTCCTACTGTGATTGATGCTTTGGGGTTTTGCTAATGCTTTAGTTATCACAAGGGATTATGTGACTTACAAAAACCTGCCTGGGCTCCTGTACTATGGTCCATGTCATTAGACTGTATGAGAGGATTGTGCTGCTGCTGTCTGTAATCACCAGAATAAAAGCTGATGTGTTTAATCACAGGTTGTCGCCTGCTGCTCCATTACAAATAAACAAATAAAACACTAAAAAGAAGCGCTGACTGGAAATATACAAAAACATAATTTGAATTGTTGCACGGTATTCAGCTGAAACAAAAAACAGCATCATGTGGATGATTAGAAAGACAGCGGACACAAGCACTGAAAGGATGTATGATTAATCACACTTAACTTGAAGGGGTGCAGGGGGGAGGGTGGCAGAGGGAAGGAGGGGGGAGGGGGAGCGCATCTGAGATCTTTTCATCATTTGCTGAATGTAATACTGCGAGCCTGGCGAAAGGTGTGCTCATACAGAGCCAGCGCAGAGTGATTGTGCTGAAGACAGCAGGACAGGAACGACAGCAGAAGGATAAATCACCGCTCCCAGCGCAGAGAAAAGCCACAGTCTGAACTGGAAATAAACCAGTGGGACTCCTTACGCCTCGCTAATGGCCTGCGGTGCTTTCTGCCAAAAGATGCTCTCTGAGAGAGGGCCCACAGATCCGGCAAATGTACAGATGAGCGCTGATAGTGCATCCTTGTTCAAAAGGTGGGATATTTTTAGTTCCTGAGTGGGAGTGACATTATGTGTCATACTGGTTAAATCATGATTTAAAATATTAGACTCTCTACCCTATTTCTGTAGATAAGGTTTCAACTCAATCTTGTCTTTGGGTGAGCATCTATAAAACGCTATTTGACATGTAGAGAAAGCTCTGCAGCAAAGTGTCCAATACACAACAGAGCTACACCGTACTCGTCAATATCTTAGAAAGTTTAAAAATTCATCAGTGTTGGGTATTAAAAATCACCGCTGAGGAACAGCTCCATTTTATCTTAGAGGATCAGCAGCCTAGAACTTGCCGCGTGGCGTCCTTGCCCGCTTCATTTTGATAAAAAGCTATGTTTGCGGAGGATGGATTTAACCTCTCCGCACGTGCTCCTAAATGGCTATTTGGAAAATGTCTATGCCACTTCAATGCCAGAAGCCAAAAGGTGATGCTCGCAGCTCAGGAGAAAACCCATTCAAGTCAGACCGATCACTCTTGCCATTGCTACCTGTCAGATGGAACAAATTGAATTTGTCTTCCTTCGGTGGCTTGTTGGAGCTCTAAACAGCGTATTAGTGGCTCTACTTATCAAAGCTGTCAAAGCAAATCTGTTTAGCTGTGAACCCAGGAGACTCAGATCAGCCTCCAGATGACACTACATACATACATACATACATACATGTACATACTCAACCCTCGGTGCTCACCAAAACTCTATATACGTCTATACCTGGTGAGACTCTCTTTCTCTGAGTTAAAGCAAAATCACTCAGTAAGCTTTGATTTGGTGCTTAGCAGACCAAAGACATAAACGTCTATGTTAAAACTAGGCAAATCGTTTTTTAAATTTAAACTTTTTTAAATGTTTGGAGTTCGACAGCATTTCAATCATTACATTTCAGTTCTGAAGCAAGTCCTAACTACACATTGAAATATTGTCACTGAAATGCAGTTGAAACAATGGCTCCGTAAGATAGCATCTAAAAATCTAAGACTAAGTTAGCAAGATACTAACATTGCATGCAGTATAACTTTCACAGACTGCTAGTAGCATGGAAATTTACACAAATGTGAACATGTAAAATACTGCATGTATTGATAGATTAGACTTTGGTCTACAATGCATGATAGAGGATACATGTCTCCCTACATTCATAGCAGTCTGGCAGTCCAACAATGTAATTAATCCTTAAAAACCTTACGTGCAAATTCATTGCAAGCATCAAACAATCAAAAACAGTACATTTGTTATAATCTAGTTGGACCATCCACAAAAGGGATTAACCTAGATGTCTAGACGAGTTTTTATCCATGCTAGCAGAATGGCTCTATGGATGGGATTGTCGGTCACTTGGTCCACCACATTGGTCCAGACTGAAATATCTCAACAACTATTGGATGGATGATATTTTGTTCATACATTCATGTTCCCCTCAGGATGAATTGTAATAACTTTGGTGATCCCCTGACTTTTCATCTAGTGCCATCATCCATTTGTCAAATACTTTATTACTTTACTTTATACTTTATATACTTCACTTTATGACCACATACCTGCAAAACTAATGACAATCCTGTCAGCCTCAGCTGTACTGTGTGCTAATTAGCGAAAGTTAGCATGCTAATGTGCTTAACTATAAACATAGTAAGCATTATACCTGCTACACATCAGCATTCTAGCGTTGTCATCACGAGCATGTTGGCATGTTAGACCAAACTCAAAGCCATGCTGTGCCTAAGTACAGCCTCACAGAGCCACTAGCGTAGCTGTGGGCTCTTTGTCTTGTTTGGAAGAAGGTGAAACAAAGCTAAATTCAGAGTTAGTCATCACAGCAAGTAGCATCAAACTGATGTGTGATCTTTAAAGGAAACATTTAATGCATTTTTAAATTCTACTTTATAATATTGGTGATTGTTTCCACATTTAATGCATTTTCAAATTCTACTTTATAATATTGGTGATTGTTTCCGTTCTGACTGTTTGCTCCTTCCTTACCAAAACAATTTCCCAGTGCTCACAAGCTTTGATTTTTCAGTGACAATTATTTTAAATTAAAGAGTGTTGACTGATGGTGTGCTTGTCACAGAGCTGACACGGCTCTACGTGGGTCTTCAAAGCTACTATAAAGTGTTAAATTAAATGCTGGCTGTAGACTAATATAAAACCTGGTATATTACTGATTTTACACCCTGCATGTTCGACTGACATTGGCATTGTTTTACAGTGCATTTCATTCAAATTCAAGGGATACTGAGCAGAAAAGCACCCAAATACACTTCTAGAGCTTTATTGGATTCTGAGCTTGACTCCTGTGCTCTCACTTTTACACCAGCCTCCCCATCGTGCTCCCAGCGGGAAATCCCTGTCATGCACCGAGCGTGAGGCTCCAATAAACGCTGCTGCTGGTGAAGGCTCCTCGTGGTGGGCGAGGCTGAAGTGCTCTTAAAGGTGGCAACAGTGTTATCGCTCAAAACGGCTTCATGTGGAGGTCATCGTGAAGCTGGCTGTCTGGGACTCTATACATGTGACTTATGTGCTGCATTGCAAAGTACTCTCACCCCACAAGCTATTAATTTTCATGAAAAAAGACTTCTAGAACTTGAAAAGTGCATGTATCTTCCAAGTATCATATGAAATCCACTGCACACTCAAGAAAATGGAATCCACTGTGAGATAATTCCTTTGAATCACATATTCATAAATATTCATTGACAAATTAATATACCGAGACATCAAAGCGTCATTGACCAAGGTCAGTGTAATAGAGAGGTGTGTGTATGAGGGAGGAGTGCCAGAACTACAGTTATAACATTTCAAAAGCTTAAACAATTCTTCAGACAGAAGGTATAGTTCTACCCCAGTTCTGTCAGCCAACACTCTGCCTGTACGCCATCTTCCAGATATGCTACATCTAATAACATAAAGCATCAACAAAAAGTGTCAAGTGGCTGTTGTAAGGAATTTAAATCAAAACCAGAGCTACTGTAGTTGGTTTCATTATCTATAAATAACAGAATCTAAAATTCTCTATCTGTGCACATCACATTCTTGGAGAAGTCTCTGGTGGTGGTACTATAGCACTTACTTTAGGAAACTGCTTGACTGGTATTAAAACTTTCTGGCCCAGTTTCATGTTCTTGTTGATGACAACGTCGATGAACTTCTCCTCTTCCTTCCCCTCATCTTTCTGAATTTTTTCAATCTCTGGAAAGAGAGAAGAAAGAAAGTAATGAGTTGGTGTTGACAAGCAGCATATCGAATATGGAATAAAGGAATAGTTCAACATATTGGGAAATACACTTATTTCCAAGAGAGACATAAAAAGATCCATAACAAGTGCAGAGTTGGAGTCAGGACGTGGTTAGCCTACAGTAGCTTAGCATAAAACTTTAAGGAGGTTCAAGAGTTAAAAAATATGGGAAGTAACGATTTCTCGACAAACAACAGATTTCCCGTACACCTAGCACTTTCTGGCAGTGTCTTCAGTGTGTGTAGTGCAAGTTGCCAGATACAGTTGGTGCACACAGGTATTGGTCTCTGTGCTTCACCAGGAATAGCTCCAGCATGTAACTCCATCTTAACCTACAAATTGTCATTTTTACATGTTTGTTCTTGCCCAGGATAAACAAACAAGATATATAATGTTAATTACTGACCTTTACAGACATTTTTCAAGCAAAAATGCCAAAAATGTTTGGTTCCAACTTAGGGTTGGGTGATATGTTAAAATTTTCCAACCGGCCACCGTCAGCGTAACAACCAGCGATCGCCAATATATTCGCTCAGGTGTCTGTGTTGCGTGCACAGGTGGTGGGGGGAGTCCCCCACTCCCCACACGCCATTTTCAGCTAAGTATCATGGAAGAGCTAGTTGCAAAAAAGAATACAAAATCCCCTGTTTGGGATTATTTTGGCTTTAATTGTGCGGAGCCAATGAGCCAAGGCTGGTGTCTCAGCTCCCAGCTGTTCTGGAGATATTGAGCAAAAAGATAGAAAAGATAATCCCTGACTTTTTCCTTTCTCCCTTTCATTCTTTGATAAGTGATTTAAAAATAATTCCAAGCATCGAATTGACTCAAAGTCATGCCCACAGTAGGTACTTTTCATCGCTGAACGGTGGCCACGCCGAGCCTCTGCGGTACCTGGCTCCAGTGGGCTGATCCTGGCCTACTGCTGGGGAAGGATGTGCTGAACTAGCCAGGTAAAGCATGTGTCTCAAACCCCCGCCGTTCCCGGGACCATAGAAAGAGAAATGACTTGTTAGGTTTCACTCTTTCCTCCCTGCGAGCCGTAGAATACAAATTTCCGTCCGTTCTCCTGGCTCGAGGAGAAATAAGCTCTTAATCGCCCAAAAAATTACATATACTGTATATGTTGATATATTCGTCCTATCGCCTACTCCAACTTCTCAGATGTGAGAATTTGCTGCTTGTCTCTTGTTTTCTATAACTGTAAACTGAATATCTTTAGGTTTTGGACTGTTGGTTGGACAACACAAGCATATCAAAGACATCACCTTGCGCTCAACTGTGGTCAGCAAATTTTTTTAACATTTCAAAAAAAAAAAAATTTGACAAATAATTGATTAACTGAGAAAGTAATAGGCAGATTAAGGAATAATGAAAATAGGTAACAGTTGCAGGCCTGTACTTAACACACAGCTATGTCAACAAACCCTCAATATTGTTATTACTGACAAAGAATGCTAGATCCCTTCATTCATTCATCTCACCTACTGGCTGAGTCTCCATCACCATAATACTTTGTAATTTGAGCAGAGATACCAATTTACTTGTATAGAAAAAAATGATGGGGAGGACACTGGAGCTTGCACCTCCAGGCTACCAAAAATATTGGCTGTCACGCTTCCTCTTATGGGAGAGGTAGACTTTGATGTATTTGGAGATGTAACCTTGAACGTTTAATCAGATGGATAACATCTGTGTTTCAGTGCCAGGAAAATGGTTTTGCAGAGAGGGCAGCTGAGAGGTGCGGGGAGGCTACGACAAAGACTCCAGGCTAAAAGCCTGGCAGGGGAGAGGGTGAGACAGAGGGCGAACTCCATCACAGATTTATTTCTTGCATTCAAAATGATTTTTGAATGGGAAAAAAAATAAGATTAAAACAGAGCAGTAATGACGCTTCAGCTTTACAGTTCGTGTTTTAAAAGACTTTTGAAGATTGGCTGCGAATCACATGTGATGTGATTAGATTCAGGATAAATCAGCTCGGTTTCAATCTGGGAACATGATAAACTCAAACATGTTCACATGTTCAAACACTGCACAACCAGATATACCACATACCCATTTTTCAATTACACTCAGTCAGAAAACAGCAGAGCATATCAGCACTGCAAACTAAAAACTAAAAAGGCAATTGTGATTGCTCAACAAAGCTCTGCAGCATTACATTTGCAGAACGTAATTAAAACCTTTGATATGAGTTTTAACGAGGATAAAAGAAGTATCAGTGAGATGGAGATATCTTTAAGCTTCAGTTTATCCCAAGGGGGGCAGAGAGTGCACACGTTCTGAGAAAAGACAGCATTAATATTAATGCATCGCCTAGCAACATGCCAAGACGGAGTTTCCTCCTTCCACCAGGCGCTGTCCTCAAAACATTCAGGCTCTGATGTATTGGGAGATTGTGACTGAGATTGTGTTTCAACTGCAAATCGTCTAATTTTTTTTTTTCCAGAGCTTACAGCACAATTTTTTCTGACTTGCCCACTAAGAAAAATTTGCATTTCAAGTCCAAATAAACCCCAACAGGGCACGGCAATCAATCAGCAGGTGTAATATGCAGCTAAACTGCTGCTTCAAATGAGCTCTCTCTCTGAACATGGCAACACAGAATCAGCTAGTGTGAATTAACTTTCTTTAAAAAGATCTTGTTTGTGTCGCAGTTTATGAGGGAGAAAATGTAGCAAAGTGAACTGAGAGCTACCTCCACCTCCGAGTCATTACCAAGTGTTCAAAAGGAAGAGATTCAAACATGCATCACTGACACACGCACAATGTGCCTGTTGTTTTCTTTTTTCCCCCTTCCAGCTCTATGAGACCCCTCTCTTCCGGCAGCAAATGGGTAGTGAATAGCGTGATATTCTAATTTGGCCGTTTGAGAGGCACAACACAAACCTTTAGCGAATCAGTGCCTTAGAATCCTGGAACTCGTTGAAAAATATCACTAGAAGTCTCTTTCTTGATTGTTATGGTTGCTGTCCTTTATGTGAATGCGTATCTTCTGTTGAACAACAGTGCTGACTTGTGCTATGAGAAGAAAGGAAGAAATTCAGTGGGTTGATAAAGCTTTTAAAGCCAATGTGTCTCAGCTGCACAGAGATCCAAACGGAATGAATGAATGCAATATCCAATTTTGAAGATTTCCTTAAGGTATCTTATGTTTGACTCTTTGGGCTCTGGAGGAGCCACTTGGCCTATATATTGTTGCATATGTATGTACATCCTGTTCCCCTGATGAGGGCTGTTGGAAACATGTTGGTTTTTCTTACTCCTGAAGAGCAGCTGAATCCTTTTCATTCCTTTGCTTCTATTTGAGTATTGGAGGACTTGCAAACTTGCAACACATGCTGTATAACGTTTAATCTTCTTGGTTTCTGAGGGTCCAAAATGCTTTGATAAAACTAAGATTAAAGGACAATTCTGGTTTATTACAACTCAGGTATTATTTACTGAGTTTTGGCCATCATTTGAGAACATTGGTGACATTGCTCCAGTCTGACAAGGCAAGATACATGAGCGGTCAGACAATTAGACAGGCTTTAAACATGCCAAAAGTTCAGGTAAATACAGCAGATTATCTAAACCACTTTATTTTCAGGTCAAACCAAAGGGAGCACACCTGAAATGTTGGTAACAATCCCTCATTGTACTAGAGTAAGTGTCTGCATAAACCATGGATGTATTACAGGAGCAGGATACCGGACAAAGATGGCGCCTAGTCACTTGAATGAAAATTGCTCGCAGAGAGAATAAGCCAAAAAAGTTTTCTTGCTTCCGGGTTCACTTCCACATTGTGTGGCCCACTGCACATGCGCATTAGCGTTTCTCCCCCTGGCCCCGCCCACGCATTCCCGCTCAGCCCATACACTTTACATTGGTGATGTCATTTTTTTTGTTGCAGTACAGCGAGTTGACCTAAACAAGGTCAACAGACAGTTTGGGTAATACATTGTATGCTCATCTTTGTTTTCTCCTCCAATAAGTTTGACAGTGTTATCATTACTAACAGGAATAAAGTGGTCAGTATACGTCAAACACGGTGCCTGTCGGATCGTCCCCCCACACCTTTACAATGTCACAACTGGGAAGGCTGCATCAAACCATTTTTTTAATTTTCTGAACCTGTCAGTCTGACAATTATGCCCACTTTACACAATGATTGGCCAGTGTTGTGAAGGTGAGAAAGAATTCTGGATTTGTGCGTACTACTGAGTGTAATACCATGACTGCCTGAGGAGAGATAGTTGAAACGTGTGTGTCACCCCTTTCTATAACAGCAGGTTTCTCACCTGGCCTTGAAGTGTCATAACAGTTCTGAACACTTTTGCACTGAGACGTGGTCGGACAACACTTTGTATGAACTACTTTGTTTTAAGCATACCCAAACCTTAAAAGTCAATACAACGAAGATAAGACCTATGTCGTAGTAAACCGGATTTATCCCTTACTCTTTGTTATATCGAGCCATTTTCAGTTTCAGAAAAGTCAAAAAGAATAAAATACTATACTGCATGCTTTGCACATCTGCAGCTCCTCTAAGGAACAGGACTCAAATCAAACTGGAGCATGAATTCAGCTGCTCTTCAGCAATAGGACTAACCAACATGATTCAGCAGCATCAGGGGAACAGGATGTACATACATATTCAACAATATATAGGGCAAGCAGCTCCACCAGAGCACATACTGTGGATCAGAGAGTCAAACATAACTTAAGAAAATCTTCAGAATTGCATTCATTCATTCCTTTTGAGTCTCTGAGTAGCTGAAGCATATTGGCTTAAAAAGCTGAATTCTTTTTTGAATAGCTTCACAAGTCTACACTATTGCTGAATGGCAATCCCAGAAAATAATACCAGAGTTGTAATAAACTGGAATTATCCTCTACACAGAGAGCACTGACAATGTCCCCCTTTTTCCAACCAGAGTATGGCTGCCCTGGGCTCTTCTTGGTTTTTTTAGGGTTTCTCCTGCATCAAATGTGTCAACTTTACAACCTTTGCACACATTAAAAATATATTTACAGTCTATAAAATATGTCCGCCTGGGTGACGATACCCGACGATGGGACACCATCTGAGCTTTCTGCTTTTCTATTGGAAATGGATTCACTTAAAAGCAGCTCTGTGATTTAGGCCTCCCCATTTAAAATTCATAAGCTGGGTAGATTTTGTGGGATTATGCATGACTTCAGCTGCGTGCTGGAGAGTCGAGTTGGGGACGGAGGCAATTGGGTCATTAAGTCTACCAGTTTCATGTTGAGGGGTGAGATACATCGTGAATTCAGTATCTGCTCACCGGGTGAAAGGGAGATTCACAACTACAGTCATAGGATCATGTTGTTATACATGTAGTGAATGTATTGTACTGCATTCTGATCTGTAATGCGAACAGAATGCATGTAAACCGTTTCATTTTAGTTTTTTGCGATGTATTGTTTTGTTGTTTTTCTTTTAATGTACTGTTTTTAAAGGTGCACCAAAATTTTTATTTATCTTTTTGTTGTTTGTTTTTTTTTATATAAAATGACATGTTCATCTGCTTAAACCAGAAAGATTCTGACTTTTACATTAAATTACATTTGAATTACATCTCCTTTTTATTTTATTTATTTATTTATTTAAACTATTCCTTGACAAGCAGTTTATTCATCTGCCCAGTGCTTCTGTGCTAGCTGTTTCCCCCCTACGCCTCCTTGCTCTAGCTTCATACGTATCGCACAGACACAAGAGTGCTATCAATCTTCTCATCTAAATCTTGGCAAGAAATCCAATAAGCTGGTTTCCCAAAATGTTGAACTATTCATTTAATGCCAATGAAACAGATCCAGAAACAGGATACTCATATTCATTCATTCACCCAATGTAAGTTGGAGGATAACCCAAAGGCACCGGGTGGAAGGCAGAGAACACCGGCTTTATTATCGTACAACACTACTGGGAATAATTGCTTTACATTGCAATATAAGGGAATGTTTACTTTTTGAATTATCCTAGTTTCATTTCCCATAACTGATTGCCAATAATATCAAAGTGGTAAGAGCCAGTGTTGCTTTAATTTAAATGTGAAAATAGCATTGGGTCAGCAGTTCTCTAATAAGGCATGTCTGGGTGCCCTTAGTGGTGCCACTGTGGTAAACAATATGTGTGAAGAAAAAGTTCACAGCTAACAAATATAATGAGAAGTACATTCTCCCTGGTGTATGCAATGATTCAAACACTAATTATCCAAGACCTCATAGTAGCTTTGGATGTTCAAGGGTATTCTGACACCAGTTTGTGTGTCAAACACAGACTCTGGATTATATATCTTCTGACACCAATTATGCTGTGAATGAAAGCTGTGGATGAGACTAAGGTAGCATGGAAATGAAAGAAAACCCAACCAGTGTTTTCTTTCACAGAGTGAGAGTGGCCATATAACCCCATATCTTGGTTCAATTTAGCAGAACTGACTGGTTCTTCAGAATTAATTGTACATAAAAAGTGTTTCATGCCACAGTGTTAGTGGCTCAACCCAAAGGTATTTATCTAACTGTGGTATTTATCTAACTATAGTGCCCCCAGGCAACGTACACCTCTCGCAGAAACCTTTTAGCTGTAGTAAATACAGACTGTCAGGAGTTACATCCGCCTTTATGCACTATTCATAGACATTCCTTTGGTCTAAAATAATAGTGGAAACATTTGACATTTCAATTAAGCAACATGGTATGGTATATTTCCTTGTGTTTGATGTAACATGTTAAGTGTTGAATTACATTTGCTATCTCTAGACGATGCTTTTCGCATTCCTAATTGTGAAATGCCAGCAAAACGGACAATTTTTCTGTCTTCATTTGTATTTTATGAATGTTATTATTATTTGCACCGCTCTTCATTTCATCATAGAACAGGAAGGATGCACCTGCACAGAAAAGCTTACCTCTCAGTGTGTTTCCTTCCGTAAATAATTGAATTGAAAATTGGAAGACAGTGAGTTTCTCTTCTGCTCCAGCAAGCGTCTGAGGCAATAAAAATATATCTTGTCTAAATAGCACAATGGTAGTTTATCGGCAGCTTTCCGCCACTTCCTTTATGCAACTGATGCTGTATGCTGCTGTCTGGGACAGACAGACTCATTATTTTGTTGTTTCGCAATTACAGGTCAAATGAATGAAATGCTCAAAGAGAAATGTCGCATCATTATTCTCATTTTCCAGTTTCTATCCACCAGAACACACTTATATAAACCCAATCAAAGGACATTGAGGTCACTCAGAAAGTTGCAATATTCAAACCAAAATGTAAGGAAATTTGAGATGGAAGCTTGTTAACATAAATAAAACTTCCTGTACACATTTAAAGGCCCTATTTTCTCAATCAGATTCCTACAATAAGCAATGGGATCTTACGTGAACACAGTTTTTGTGAGAGATTTTTGTACTTGAGTGAGTGAACTGACTCAGTAATGTCAATGAAAAAGCAATATTGAGCTAAAGTTTGCTAACCTTGGCTAACATTAGCCACGACAAGCTACTCATACCAGACCTAGTAGCTTAAAGCTTTAGCAGCTAGCAAGAGTGTGTTTTATTGCTTATTATTTACTATTAACTACTATTAACTTTTAATTTGTAATAGAAGAGTGTGTTATTTCTTCTTCTTTTGTTTTCTTCTCCTTTTTTTTTCTCTTAAGAATTAAAAGTTTTCATGAGCTTTAAATGCGTCTCAAATACACTGCAGATTTTGTACTATAGCTAAATTACAGCAATTAATCTGTATTTTAGCACTGCAGTATTTTCTGTGAC
Source organism: Oplegnathus fasciatus (assembly GCA_003416845.1). NCBI lineage: Eukaryota > Metazoa > Chordata > Actinopteri > Centrarchiformes > Oplegnathidae > Oplegnathus > Oplegnathus fasciatus. The sequence goes on along the minus strand of NTHP01000076.1, from coordinate 971,052 downwards.
AATGCCCAAAGTTTTAATTTAGGACATTAATGACCTCCTTAATGTCTAAATAAATCAACTACTTTAAATGACAATGGCAGCATTCAAATGCTCTGTCATTCTAGGTATAACGTTGGGCAACCAAATCTTCATCCATGTCTAAATACTAAAATCCACAGTGTCTTGACATGTGAGAACAAAACTGAGAACTTTGCCATGTCCCAGTCCAAATAAATTAGGACAAACTATGCTGCTTTGGACATTTTTTATGTTGTTCCTTCATCCCATAAATACTGCAGTAGACTGACTGACTGCCGAGGGTTTCAGGCAGTATGGTCAGTGCCAGTAACAGTTTGCCCCACACACATTTCATGTGTGCTACCAGTGTGACCACACACATTTAGCGTGAATCATGGTGTCAAGGCTGTGACCCTTGAAAGAGAAACGCTAACGCTCAAAAAANAAAAAAAAAAAAAAAACCCGCCTCGACTCGCTCCTGTCCTGAAATCTCAATTTCACTCTGGCTCCTCCATTGCCTTGACAAGGTCAGGCTGGCAGCAGGAATTCGTCTCGCCCCCTAATCTGGAGATTACATTCTCGGCGGCCGGGCAAGGCCCTCCCTCCTTCCCCTTCCCTTTCTGCCTCTCTCCCTGCAACCCTGCCAGGCTGGCTCTCTACTGCGAGGTAACGAGCCAAGACCCGCTTACAGTGTAGAGATAATGTCCACGGATTAAGACAGAGAGCCCCTCGAGTAGTGCCTCTTTCATTTCAGTATCCGGCCTGTGAAGCATCATAAATACATCCAGCCAGTCAGAGACTCCATTCTGTGGATCTCTGTGGAAGTCAAACTCATATGATCTTAATCCACCAAACTCAGTGGTAATGGCTAGAGCATTAGATAAATACAAAAGAACATTTTCTTTGCGAAAATCATGGGATCTTTAGGAATGCTCCTGTCACCCTCGGGGTGAGTCACAAATTTAAAATGGTTGTGTAAGACCATTAAAGTTCCCTAAAGATCCCCTTGGGTGGCGGGGTTGTTCAAAGTGCACAAGCTTGTTTTTTAAGGCCTTTAAGGGTGCAACTTGCCTTAAAGATGCCAGAATTGCTACAGCCTTCTACCCCGCGTGACAGCATCCCATATACTTTAGGCCTGTGTTGTCTGCTTATCATTAGGATAGTTGCAGGGTGCATTTATCTTGGCACCTGTTCATTTAAAGTCTTGCTCACAAGGAGATTATCAAAGTGTTCTCAACCTGCCAGAGGATTTTGCTTTACAAATTTGCCCTCATCCATGAAGTCATGAGCAGCTGCATGAAATAGCAAAGTGTAATAGATGGAAGTGTTATGGGATAAGACAGCAATGGTGAGTGTCTTGCAGTAGTAAGTAGTTTTACTTATTGTCTCTGGTATTACTCGAGATCATGGTCATAGTCAGTAATTTTAAACTAGTTGAAGGACCAGGGAAATAAAAGGTAAGTGAAAATTAGCAAGCCAACAATACATTAAACTCGTGAAAAAATTATTTGGTGTCTTTAAAAGGTCCCCCCTGATAAGTTTCCAGAATTCCCATGCCTGCATGACAAAAGACAGTGAAAGAAAAGAAGCAAAAGAAGAAGCTTTTAAATGCATTAGCATGTATATTTTCACTGAGAAGCCCCAGTTGCAGTGAGGTTCAGAAGAATCCGAGACATAAAAGGATGTGTGTGCGTTCACTTTTTAGCCATAACCCAACTGAAGGGATCTGCTCCTCAGATGATAAAGATGTCAGCGGTACAATGCAAATACTGGACACAAACTCAATGATTCAGTAAAGTTACCATATCATGAATCAAGTCTTCCTTCATCTTTGATAAAGTAGACTTTTTGGCTGATGGGGACGCTTTCTCTGAGCTCTTAAGAAACAATAAAATGTCCATTAATGCATATTTACCAGAGAAAACAAAGACTACTGATTATACAAAAAAACTTTGAATTTGTAATTGAGCTGTCTCAGTGACCTTGCCATCACTTCAAATCACGACAGAAGTGCTAAGTGTATTTATGAATATTATAATAGGACACGCTGTATAACTTGCTGACTACGCTATTTACAGTGGATGTAGGTTCCAAAGCAAATTTATAGAACATTCAAAACTGTAGCCTAAAAGTGCTGAATATAGAATGAGTTTGATCCTCAAGCATCCTTTATAGGTTAATAATATTCCCCCATACATAATTCAAAATATTTCTCATCATAAAATATTCTATTTTCACACAATACATTAGAAAACATCAAACTGCTCTGAATTCCTGAAAGCAGCAGAATGAAGTCAAACGTACCACTGAAACAAACTCTTGTTTTACTATGGAGGGTTTGTAGATCCATCAGAGAAATAAAACATAAACCACATATACTGAATGATTCAATTACGGATGGAGTGTAACTGAAAACACGCTGCCCTTAATTCAAACCAGACTCATTTTGCGTCGCCAATATATTGCTGCTCTTAGGCCGACATCTTCCAGGGTTGCCATATTGTAAATATTACATTGGAGAAGGTGTTAAGGTGGTCACCAACAGTTAGTGAAGATGGAGCTAAACTGGAACCGGTCAAATCAGGCTCAAGTGTGCAAATGACCTTCAAAATACTGTGAAAACTGGGAGGGATGGTTCTCTATCTACTGTACAGCTACAAAAAATCCCACTTGGACTGAAGATTATGAGTGATAATCTCTAGTAAGTAGTTTTCGCAGGCCCACACTGATATTTCTACATGTATTCCACTCAAAAGCCTAAATTATTCATTAAAGTACAGATTAAAGTTTTTCACCACTAGTAGCGCTATGGAGCACTTTTTTTTGTTCTAGAAGAGAAACTAATGAACGGTGTGGAAAACATTTATAATTATTTATTGCTAAATCTATTTCCATTGCACTTTGTTGCATTTGCTTTTGATGAAAACAGGTGAAGGGAAATGCACTTACTGACTTGTCTCAACAGGAAATGCATGAAATTAGGAATATATTCTGGTGTTGGCCAGGGATGATTTGGCCTTGAGCTGCTGCCTTTTGGATATACTTTTTAATTCTCCAGGTACACAGAAAGTATGCAGGCAAATATGTGAGCAATTGTGCTTACGTTATAGCCAGTTGCCTATGCATACATGTGGTAAAAAAACAAATATATCACAAGCCTAATGTAGGGTGACCCATTGTACCTATAATGGTAGGGGAAACTGGGATAAGGCTGACAAAGGAGAAATGTATTTACAAAAAATAATGACCATTAAAGCTGTAGTTGGTCATTTGTATAAAAATAACTTTTAGTCATATTTGCTTGAACTGTCACTATGTCCTGACAGTAGTACATGAGACAGATAATCTGTGAAAAAAATCATACTCCTCTGGCTCCACCTGCTGCCCCTAAGGCCATTTGCAAGAATCCACCGCTCCCTAGTAAAAACAATCAATCAGAGCAGGAGGAGTATCTGACGCCGTCTCCTGCTCACGCCGCAGGCAGCTCCCCTCCCCCGCGCATGCGCGAACTCGGAGCGGATGCAATGGCAGACTTGTAAAACAACCACCGAACAACCAAGCGATGAGAAAACAACAGCTTACACACAAAGACAAGTAAACAGAAGAAGACCAATGAAGAAAAGCAAGCTAAAAAGAAAGAATTAGATCGAGTGACGCTGCGGGGAGGGGCTTTGGAGTTGAGCTGGACCACACTGGAGTAAGACGGGAAGGACCTGGAAGTTGCACTCGTGCAAATTTTCAAGCTAAATCCACTCTCTTCTCAATCCTACCAACTGTAGCTTTGAGTGAATAAATGACACATGTAATGAGAGTATAATGTAATTGTAATCTTTTTATGTATCTGTGGTCAAGGAAGAGCCTGTCTTATTCTAGAGGTAGACCACATCCCTGAATGAGATGTGCTACTTAATAAAAGGTATGATCTCAACATATTGGCCTCACACTGGAAGACACCGATTTACTGTTCTCTGCTCAGATTACAGCTTAGATGAATCACTGTCTTTGTTTTGCAATCCAGAGTACCAGTGCAGCCTGTAATGCTTTCTCTTCATTAGGCTATCTGCAGACCACTGTGTACAACAAAACACCAAGCCCCAGTAGATGTATGTCCGAATGAATAGGGAGGAAAGAAAAGGATGCAGCTGCAAAGATAAATCATTTTAAACATGTATTAATTAACAATAAATCATCCATCTGGTCACTCCCCAACCTCAACAATAAACCTTTTTTTTTGTGGACCTTAACATGAAAGGACCACAGCAAGGCCACTTTATCCCACAATTAACATAAGCTGATGTTTATCGGTTCGACATCCCTTTGCCTAATGAAGTTTCCCATAAAACTGCCATTAGGCTGTGAAAGGGTGGGGGCCGGGGAGGGGGGATTTGGGGTTGAAAATGAAAACCGTGCAGCTTAATGTACATCATTATCTGGGACTCATCTCAGGCTGCATTATCAAAATACACTGAATCATCATAACTGATAATGACCAGACCACCTTCATTTTTTATTTCAATTACTCATCACGTGTCAATTAAAACCGCAGACGAATGCTTGAAAGAGCGTAAGTGCCTCTTAAAAGCATTCGGCGCTGGTTTGGATCCACACACACTGCGTCTCAGATTCTGGTAAATAGAGAAATTCATTTCCACACTAAGTCAGCAAGCATTAGGGAAGCATTAAAGGGTGCACGAGTGGTTATGATATTATCACATGCATATTATTTTCTAACATTTTCCAACATGGTGTTGAGCAAATACGCTGCCTCTCAGCGTCGCTTGTCCTCTGATCGCAACAAGCTCAGTCAACCTCTGTTCCTAACTGAGCCAAATCAATTAGATTGCCGTTTGTCATCTTTTCATGGTAGAGAGCATCAAACAATTCAAGAAGGAAAAAGATCAATATTGCAAATAAAATAAGGCACTTGATGTTCTCCAGCAGAGATACACTCATTTCTACACAGAGACAGAGACAGTGTTTGGCATCAGCTGCGAGGGGCTGGCAAAGACTCTCTGGATCAGCTCTACAAATACATCCTCTGTTGTTTTATTACCACAGATTATCTGACAGTTTTGTATTTGGGATTGAGAGGCGATGCAGCTTGAGTACATGATCACACAGTAGATGGACACGCCTGAATCTGTCCATCTATCCAGTTCATCTAAATCTATTACAGGTTATTCATTGTATTTCCTTACAAAACATGAATGTGGACCTACATTAGCTCCTCAAAGAGGCACATATGATTCATAGCAGATGAACTCACGGCATTATTCCCCGTCGAAAAAAGAAGACAAACATTTCAGCTCAGTTTCAATGGGAGGGGGCAAAGATTTTTCACTGAAAAACACTGGAGAAACATAACTGAATTGTAACGCAAAGAGGCACCGCACTGATTTAACACGTGAGGTTCAGCTTACTCGTCACGAGGAGTACCACTCAGTCTGTGAAAACAGTTGTAAAATGTCATCTGTGCCTCATCATGGTTATCTCAGCTTGTTTGAGACTGTTTTTTACAGAAAGTCTGCGTTACAAGCAGGTGGTGTTGAGACTGAAAAACGTGAGCATTTACCAGGAGGGTCAAGAGACACTGTTGAGTTGTATTACGGGAAGTGTAGGATCCAGCTTTTTTTGAACTTGACTCATACTATGGAGTCAGCCTTTGCGGCTTCGATTTTGACCTTTTTTTTTTGTCAAAACTCTTGATGTGCAGTAGTAAATAGGTGGAATACCCATTGAAGAGTAACTGAACCCTGTGAAGCCCTATGAAAGCAAACACTGTAGCACTGTTGCTACTATTTGGTAACATGCAAAGTATACTGTACATTAATTATGTAAATTACAACTATCAAATGTAAATTTGTATTCATATATAATGTATATGTATATTATAGTATGTTATTAAATACATACATTATATAGTATAGAGTATACACAGGTTTACACCTTCAGTGTATTATTAGCTTATTAACAACAAGATTAGTGAGAAATGTTTAATGTTCAGATTCCACAAAGGAATATTATTATTATAATATATTATATTATTATTATTATTATTATATCGCTACATCACTTCCTGCTCTTGAGGTGTTCCAGTCATGATCTCTCAGCCTCCGCTGCAGCAGCAGAAATAGCTGCTGTCTGTAAGCTTTAGCTGGTGCACACATACTATATGATGCACTGGATTCTTCACATATGCAGGAAAACATGTTGACTCCAACTGGCATGGTATTGTGCCGAAAATGTAAACTCACTTGTTTTTCAATAAGCAGCATCTCCAGCTGATCGTAGGCTCATTCAGAAAGTCACGCCAACAGATTTAACAAAGTTGTTTGAATTCACTTTCATCAATGGTGACTGATATTTTACATAGCCTATAGCTAGCAGGCAGTAATGAGTTGCTGTAAAAAGTGCGATAAGGTAGAATTATGCTTATAGAGAAGTGGTTAGGAGCGCTGTATGAGAAGATAGCGTTACACTCATCAAATGGAGGTAATGTAGTATAACATGCTGTTACTGTACACTTTAAGCTCTCTTTGACTGTTTTGAAAATCAACCATAGCATTAAAGATGTTACTATTTTAACACCACTATGAATCTACAGCCACCCCAGTGACTCTGTGAGGCTGTAATTAGGCACAGTGCTGCTTTAAGCAAAATGTTAACGGCAGTAGGGCTGCAACTAACGATTATTTTCATTATCGATTAATCTGTCGATCATTTTCTCAATTAATCGATTAGTTGTTTGATCCATAAAATGTCAGAAAATTGTGAAAAATGTTGATCACCGTTCCCCAAAGCCCAAGGTGACGTCCTCAAATGTCTTGTTTTGTCCACAACCCAAAGATATTCAGTTAACTGTCACAGAGGACTAAAGAAACCAGAAGATATTCACATTTAAGATGCCGAAAGACGCCTTTTCTTAAAAAATGACTCAGAACGATTAATCGATTATCAAAATAGTTGGTGATTAATTTAAAAATGCTCACAATGTCAATGTTAACATGCTGATGTTTAGCCGTTATAATGTTTACCATGTTCATCATCTTAGTTAAGCATGTTAGCATGCTAACATTTACACCAAACCCGAAGTACAGTACTACTGGAAAACTGAGAATAAATACACTGGAGAGAAGCCAAGTCAGATAATACTTGTTACTATAGTGAAAATGTAGTGGAAAATCTTGTTTTTTACGAAAAGTTTGCATTTCTAAGTGTATACATTTTAATTCTGAAATTACACTCTGGGGCACCAAATCCTAGTTTAATTATTATGTGACTTGACTCGCCAAATTTTGTCCCTTCCTTAAAAATGCAGTAAGATTGTGCAGATATTTAGAAAAAGGGACATCTAATGTCATACTGCATATTGCAGATGGGTTTATTAGTCAGGGGTTTTAAAATCAATGTTTGTCAGAAATTGCTGACATTTTGCTGACAAATTAACCCTTAAATGAATGGCCTCTTAGTCCCAATGACACTGGCTATGACCACTAATTGTTAACTTTAATTTGCCTGCTCACATTGTCAGTACGCCTTGCAACATTAACAGTCCCATTATAGATAAGAGCTTTAAGAGCAGATATTTTATGTAACGGAAGAATTCATAATTGCTCCAAACAAAAAATACTACTAAGCCCTGCTTATATATTTGACTTTGACCTTCTCAATGGCAGAGAATGGTTACAATAAGCTAGAATAAGTTAAAAGCAAAGTAAAACAAGACGTAAGATCTAAAAGAAAATGTCTTGATTAAGTAGGGGTCAGACATTTTGAAGCACAACCAGATGCCTAAAAAGATTCCAGTCTTGCTGCTCAGGGAGCGGACCATGACGAGTTTTACAGTTATGAGGGAGGTCCTAATGAGTCTCAGAAGGCTCTGAAGAGGGAAGAGTGACTCTATACTGCCTTAACAGAGTTGCTTAGGCCAGCTGCACGGATGATATGCCTCCTATGAGGGGAAAAATCCCTTCTATCCCGCCTTAGCTCTTATTTTATTTCTTTTCCTTCCTCTTCCACTTTGCACTGACATGATCCTTCTATGGTCACATGAATATTTCAAGGCCACTAAGGCTCCAAAACCTTTGTGCACCTTATTTTTGGTTGCTTGTGATTTTT